>JAHWFP010203622.1:18842-34416 GCA_023313725.1 Lithobius niger
TAATGCTCTAAATGAACAGATACAAGAAAAAGTCATGTAACATCAGCGTCGCAACTAATACGTGTGAAATAAACTCCAGCTTTTTTTTGGGATGGTGAAGATTCTTTTATGTATTAGTGCGACGCTTATTGCTTATATGTCTTTTTTTGTATCTGTTCCTTTAGAGCAGTAAGTTTTTACATCTGTATTTTAGACGTTTAAGTGTTTTTTAATAGTACTTTATTTATTGAATCAGCTCTTGTATTAAGTGAGTTTTCGAAATTAATCTTATAGCATTTGACGCCACACAGCTCTGAGAGTCGATAAAAAAAACCGTTTGTGTTGAATAACACATGGCACAAACGTGAAGAGGACTGCTCACTTTTCACTTTGTGGAAGAAACAGTCTAACGAAAGCACTCATATTTTGATGGATTTCACCTTGCTTACATTAAAAAAGAGGAAAAAGCGGTGCTTGACTTTTTTATTAGTTAACGTTACGAAAATTATCTCAGAAAAAGAAATTGTTTAAAAGAGATTGCAGTGATTAACAAGTTTTGTATAGCCTAGTTTAGTTCCGTAACTTCAATCTGACACGAAGGCATTTCTGAATCCCCCCCCCCCCCCCACCATATCCTTATGATTTAAAATAAACGATCCCTTGGACAACAGGAAGCCCTCCAAATACCCAATTTATTTGACCTAAGATGTTCGTTGCTGTAACGCAACCTTCCTCAGTACAACACATTTTACAATTAATCCGTAGCGGACGCCATGTAAACAAGAGCAATAAGAGCAGTTAGTGTTGCCAAATGAAGCCATTGGTGGCACTTCCTGAATATGAAAGAATATGAATAATATTAATTAGCAATAATTAATTTTCAACTATGAACGTTTAATTTAGGTACCGGATATAACTTTTTACGTGCTGCGGTTGCTTCTATACCACTACAGTTTATTTTGGAATATTAGCTGCGATTCAGCCGACAGAACACCCACAAATTTGACGAATTTTTGTTGACGAGCATCAAATTTGGATTCCAGTTGAGAATTACACTAGCAGAAAGTTGAGCGTGCGTTGCGTCCATCTTGATATTTACTAATGGCGCGGTAAATTTTTGCCCTTCGGAATCTCCTGGTGAGCAAATAGGTGAACACCTCAGACCACCTTTGCATTTCGTCACCTTGATTATTCCTCAACACATGTCCGAATTTAATTTTTTTTTAAACGACCTCTGGGTGTAATGGTATCAATGTACAAAATCTGGTTTTAATTATTGATGCCGTGGTTATTTCGTGATGCAGATACAAAGGTTGATTGGAGTGGATTCATAAGCGGAGCTCCTCTCAGCTTTCGGCCTCGCTTTGCTCCAATAATAGAATATTATGGCTCTGTTTTAATTCCTTTACTTTAAGTTCATGGTGCCAGTTACATATATGGTTACTGTAAAAACACCACCGTGTCTGTTCGCAGTAGCTGATCAAATATACTTTTTATCGATAGGAGGTGGCCAACTCGTTTCTCAAGCCAATCGAGCACTTTGAAACTACATAATAAAGGGATTGGGGATGTACGTCGTCGGGATTGGGGACGTTCATCGTGGGACTGGAGACGTACATCGTCAGGATTGGGTACGTATGCCATCGGGGCTGGGGATGTACATCGTCGGGACTGGGGATATACGTTTTTGGGATTGTGGATGTGTATCGTCGGTAATGAGGGCGTACATCATTGGTACTGGGGATGTACGTCGTTGGTACCGGGGACGTACATCATCGGGACTGGGACACACATCGTCGGGATGGGAACATACTTCTTCGGGACTGGGGACGTACGTTTTCAGGACTTGGGACGTACGTCTTCAGGACTTGGAACATACTTCATCTGGGCTGGGAACATATGTCGTAGGGACTGGGGACATACGTCATTGGGACTGGGGATGAACATCGTCAGGGCTGAGAACATAAGTCATCGGGACTGGGAATGTACATCGTCGGGACTGGGAACGTACTTCGTCTGAGCTGGGAACGCATGTCGTTGGGACTGGGCATGTACGTGGGGTGAGAGATTTGTGGATATGACGACTAAAGTTTGGGTAATTGGGGAAAAATAGGCAAGGCAAATTTCTAGTAACTAAATCGAAGCTCATTGAAGCTTCTTTGCGGGGCTTTGCTGGTTTCACTTGATCACCGAACAGTCCCACGTTGGTATGAGGCAAGGTGGCCAGATGGTTAGCATGACCATCTCATGTGCCAGAGGTCCCGAGTTCGAGTCCGACCTGAGCAACCCCTGGCATTTTCGGGAAGAGAAGGGTCATGTGATGTCTCGTGCTCATGTCGATTGTGGTATGTAGAAAACCTAAGAATTTCCGATGGGTTTTACCTAGCAAAATTATCCCTCTCTCCTTCTGGCACCATGGCTTCGGCTGGGAGCACGTCAAAAAAGCTAAAGTTCCTCATTAGTCATATATTCACCTGCAATCCTACGTACAGAACAGCCTTGGCAGAACACACAACTTTCCTATTATCATCAAAGAAACTACTATTCTGCACATGTTTCGAAAAGTTAGGTGGTTAAGTAACCAGAACAAGGATAACTTGAAAATCATATTTAGCATATAGTGAGCTGAAGTTTTGTTACTTTTCTTGCACATTTTTGGTGTTTTACAGCATTTTTTGTCTTTTTTTTTGGAATATTATTAAGTATTTGCCTGAATTTTGTTTGTTTTTACTTTCCTAGTTTTTCTTTGAAAATATATTTGTATATTTCATTCTGCTTCATATATTGTGTTGATTTTATGTCATTTTTCATTAATTTGTTATGTATGTGTATATACAGGTAGAGTCTTGTCTTGATGTCTATTTTGCCACCAAATTTTTGATTTCGTTGGCAAAAGTGCCAGCTCAATGATATTTCTTTGTCTGCTGCCCTCACCACCAGACCTGAGCATCAGCTCTTGCGAAACGAGTGTTTGTTTTTCTGTTTAATCTTGTAATTTGTGTTGAATACATACATAAGTAGTTTATTACGACAGCTCGAAGTACATGGTGAATTGTGTGTGCCGTATAGACAGATAAAATAGAATAACACATGACACGAATAATGGGAGTCAAGATTTGTTGACAAGACTATTTTGACATAAATCCATAGGAGGCATTAGAAAAAAAATAAACACAGTTTACCTACTAAAATAAATAATAATCACTAAATGTTTAATTCCACATTTATATATAATCAGTCCATAGGTCAGTCTGGACATTGCTCGGTCGATTTCTTGATTATGCAGGAAGTAGTCGAGTAGTTTTAATTTTTTTTTCTTATTTATCCCACCAATTTTGAGCAGTTCAATAGGCATGTCATTAAAGATAGTAGGAATTTTATATTGTCTGTTCATTTGTCATATTGATTCTTGGCAAAAATCACTTCATATCGAACGAATAAACTTAACTTAAAAAAAAATACCTGTATATTTTACAGTGTCAGTGTCGTAGACCTATGTCTCAATACTCGCACACAGCGCATCCTATAGGTCTTATGGACAAGCGTTCACAGACCTAGCAACGCACTTCCTACCATCCTCTAGCAATGGCTGCCCCCCCCCCCTCCTCCTCCTCCTTTTGAGGTCCGTCTTCTTTCGTTTCGCCCCATTTTCGCCGATCTCATTTGGATTGTGGCCGGTCTTGGTGCAAAGCGTTCAACTAACAAATTTTACGGCTTCCATGGTGATGAAATCTGGCGAACGCCCGCGTCTTCAACGCCTCTCCTGATTTCATTGGTTGGAGACCCGTCCGCTCAGCGACCCTCGCTACAACGAACCCCCTTTCAAAAAAAACCCTATGAGACGACCACTCTGACCAGCTTGGCCTGCGGACACGGTCTTTCGGCGCTAAACCGGAAACCTCAAGAAGAGAAACCCCTTACGTTGCAGAGGTTAAAAGGTGCTGGTCGAACCCAAGGAGTTTTCGTTGTAGAGAGGTTCGAGTCGTAACGCTCTCTCACGAATGGACCAATAAAGGAACTTAAATCTACATGTAACACGGCGAATGGAGGCACTCAGCGGCGAACCGTTATGAAGCAGCGACATATTTTGCAGGTGAAAGAGACGCTGCCGATGACCAAAAAGACCGTAAAAAGAGGGGGGAAACCGCGATCGAAGTGTCCAACTGGACCAAAATCTCACCACACTCCACGCGCAACCCTGGAGGGCACAATTTTCCAGCTGAAATTGGTTTATCCTTAACACACTTCTTACTCCTTTGGTTAGCCGACAGCAATTGTTTTGTTTTGTTCTTTGCTGTTATAGAGATCTGTTTTAAAAATTCATAGCCTACCTTTATTTTCTTCACAACAATCATCGTACCAAAATCAAAAATCTTTTTTCTCTATCGTTTAGGTTTTTTTTTTTATGAAGGGCGGTACGAAACAGAGTAAAAGTGCTTCTCGTTCTGTGTCTCTCTTTCTGTCTGTCTCTTTGGTAACTTTTGAATACATTTTGCCCGATTCATTTCAAATTTTTGTGCGTTAAGTAAGATATATCATATCAAAAACCAAAACTGGTAAAAGGGGCCGCAAGTTCCGAATGGTTCGGCCCTTCAAAGGAGTGATATCAACACACCAAAACAATCGCCAAGTTAAACGCACTGGTGAATAGTTCGAAGGCTAAATGAAAACTAGAACATTGCTACTTTCGGTAGCAATGTTTAAGTTTTCATTAAACGTCCAAAGTATTATTCGGTGCGATTAAGTTGGCGAATGTTTTGGTGTGTTGATATCACTCTTTTGAAAGGCCGAACCATTCGGAACTTGGCGGCCCCTTTTACCAGTTTTGGTTTTTGATATGATATCAGTCCTTTTTTTTTTAATTGTGGATTAAACTCAACTCCACTACTGTGCAGAAGTGTAATAAAGTTACAATTTCAACAAGAAATTGGTTTTCAACAATTTGCTGCTACCTTTTGCCTATAGGGCGAATCATTCTCAACTTGGTTACCTCTTTATAGGTATTTGGTTTGATTTTAATTTTGTTGTAATTTCTTTTATTTCGTTAGTTTTGGTGTGTTGATATCACTCCTTTGAAGGGCCGAACCACTCTCAACTTGGTGGCTCTACACCAGTTTTTGGCTTTGTTTATTTTGCTATATTTTTAGAGTTGGTTTATTTTTCGTGAATACAATTTCTTTGGCAACGTTGTTTAGATTTATCGTGCTACACAGATTTATCGTTGTTTAGATTTATCGTCTAGGCACGCACGTCAGTATACACGTTGTCATTGTCCGAACTTTGGCTGTCCAATGAGAGACGATGCCGACAATACTAACAATGGTTATAACAATATTTTCGTACTTACGCGCCATCCCACGCCATCCTCGTTATACCCCTAGGCTCCAAACCATAAAAGGTACGGAGTTCGTATCGTACTGCGGCCATTCGTCCAATTTCATAGCTGGAAGCCTTCCCGTTATCTCGGTATCGATGAATAATCACCCGACGGAAATTAACATGGAGATGAGCGAACTAGAATTAGCTAGCTAGTTAGTTACACATTTTCAACGTTATTCAGGGTCAGATTTTGCATTGAAAGCAGCTTAGCTGGCATTCCTACACGAGTTAATTTTTGTCAGGTGGGTCATTGCTCTCGATTTCAACACGATTTAAGTTTTTGTACCGCATTACTATTTTTCCCCAAGTACCTGAAATGTGCCCAACTATATGCTTCAAGATATAAGACACTGACGCTATGGCGCCGCGCTACAATGGTTTACAACCTCGAAATTGAATTGATGTGATGTTTGTTGTGATGATTGTTGCCTAACTTGGTGCGACACACTAGCGTGTGTCTAGAGCTATATATGTATATTTCGCTTGGGAGCAGACTTAATGATGATGAGGGATTATTAAGGATCAAGATTAAAGAAACGAAGCTTCAATAATCAGCAAGAGGGCGAGCGGGCTCATTCCTGCCACGGTAGCAAAGAAAAAGGGCGAGCGGCCGACAATGAAATGGATATGCGCTCTAACAATTAGAAACAAACACAGTTGCTTCAATAACACTGACTATTAGAGCCGAGTTGAATCAGCGGGAATCAACTAGAATCAGTTACGCCGGGGAACAACTAGTGTAATTTAAATCGCTAAAGCCATGTAATTGTTTCGTAAAGCGTTGCTAGATCGACTCAGAAGATCAATATCCCCTAGTCGTAAGGGAACCAGCCGCGTTTTGGGATTTATTCCGTGTCTTTGGATTTAAGTTTATAAATGATCGAAAAAGGTGAAAAGGGAGAAACAAGGTGTAGGCAGACCAGAGAAGCCCTAAAGGAATAGGTTCGATTATAAGGTCACAACTAAAACACCTTAATATTAGGTAACGCTTGAGGTGGACGGGTTATTTATTCCCGTGCTCCATTCCCCAGTTGCTATTAACAACAGCCAGCCAGCCAGGCAGCGACATTAGATGGCGATATTTTCAACAGTGCGTCATGGCTGGCCGTCTGGACACGGGTTTCCTAAATGCCGATCGTTTTAGGTTAAAGCTAACATTTGCACCTCGGAAAAGCCATCAAAAATCATGTGGACTCCGTAAAACTACAAGATATTAAGAAAACAAGGGCGTATGCAGGCATTTTTTGTCGGGAGGGGGACTCCCAGTGCTACTAAATAAAACCTTTGAATATCCAGCTAGGGGGTTTGGGGAGCACTGTAAGCTTCCCCAGCTGGATCCGGGCAGGAGCTCTGAAATTTAACACATTTCAGAACAATTTTGGGGCCCATGGAAAAACTTTTCAGCATTTTCATCAATTTTTTTTTGGGGGGGGGGGGAGACAGCATTGGAGCACTTTTTAACATCTTCAGCAGCATTTTATTCGAATTTTCCGATTGGAAATTTTGGCCCTACGCGACAATTTGAAATACTTATGACATTTATTATCATACAAAACAATCACTAAAAACAAGTTTGGCCTGTGACATGATGGGGGCGCAAGACTTTCCTTGGAGGGGAGGGGGGATCTCGTGCTCCTTCTGGCCCTCTGCCCCCGTCCGGGACGCCTCTGAGAAAAGACAAAGACAGCATTGAGTAAGCTGAAAGGAGATTCCCTTCAGAAAAGTCTTAAACCTTTGATTAAGCCTCCGTTAATAGAAAATCCTCATATTTAGGCTTAGGGCATCCTTTAAGACCTAACCAATCCAGTCAGCAGCAAAGTGATCCAAGACCTAAGGAGGAGAGTTTTTTCTTGGTTAGGGGCTGGATCACAAGTGGTTTTTGTTAATCAGAGGGCGAACATGCGCAATGCTTCACGAGCTCATGCAACTTTTGACGGTTACGTCCGTTTCCCCAAATCCCGTTTCGCCAAATGCCGTTCACGAAATTTTAGGCACGCGAAATTTAAAACATGACTCCCGTGTAATGGTCAGACATTTATAGACACACACCCGGTTTGCAGAATCTCGTTTTGCAGAATAATTTTTTTTTCAAATTACGTGCCTCTCGCGCGCTACCGCACTCGCCGCGGCTAAACGTATAACCTCACAAACCGCAACTAATCACAAATTCTTTCACGAATTTTTTATCTGTCACAAGTTGTTTTGATTTTTGCGGGCGTTGTGAACAGTATTCTTTAGGAGACTTTCAACATTCCCTGTTTCTAACAGAACCCTTTATGAATTTTTGGTCTTGTTCAAGTAGGAGAATACCTAATGGAATACAGACGATTCGTTTTGTAGAATGGATGCTAGACTCGACACAGGATACGACCTTAACAACAACACAACAACAATAACAACATTTTTCATAACATAATTAACTGCAAAAATTGGAGTGGAATCCTTGCGTACATGACGAATTTCACTCGTGTGAAATTACACTTGATATCTTACAAGAGATGTTTTGACCCTTTCAACGTGATGAGGTCAGCTGCAGCCAGAGGCCAAATCACTGTTGATTCATAGTTCAGTTTGTAAATACGCTTCCACTAGACAGTACACATATGATTTAACATGTTGTTTAACGAGAAAACTGTTTACGTCGTAAAGCGGTTTAAACGGGCCAAGTTTGATTTGTCTCATGAAATCAGCGGGGGTTGGTGTTGCGTCTTTTATCCCCGGGGATCCCATTTACACTTGGCTTATTAGATTTGCTCGACATTCAAAGCACCTTTCGCTGCCTGCCCAAGTTTAAAGCTAAAACGAACCGGAACGCCTTGTTGCTTCACCATCGCTGGACGTCCGCGACTTAATAAAGGGCACGGCGCGTGGCACGGCCGCATATTAATGCCCATTCATCATATTTAAGGCACCAAACTGCCCTAAAGGCCAACTCCCACTCCCTTAGCTTGGGATTCTGTCACCTGCAGAGGGCATTAATGATCAGCGCTTGTTTCTTGGCCTCTGTGGTCCGCGGAGGAGTCAAAGTAAAGGTGTACGGATGGGGGTGGAGGGAAAGGGGGCTAAGTTACTAGTGAGAGAAAAGAGGGCTAGGTAGCTAGGTCCTCCGCCGGATTAGCGTCTGCGCACTGCATTCGTCCTTGTTTGGAGCGTCCTGGCAGCTGCCGCCTCGACCGCATTATCTCATTAACGCCCTTGTCAGTCGGGCACGTGCGAACGAACGAACGAGGCTCTGACGTCGATGGTGGCTCCGAAGCGGGAAGAGGGTGGGGGGAGTGAGCGGTGGTGGGTTGGGGATAGGGGGTACATGTTGGGGGTGGGATAGGGGAGGTGTTGTAGGAACCAACCAACCTCCAAACTCTTCGCACCTTCGTTCGCTTTCCTTTTCCCACTTCGAAACGGTTGCATATCCATTAACTCTGTCGCTGTATTGAAGTCCGTTCGTAATATTCTAATGCGTTTCTCGGATCGAAAAATAAGAAACAGGTGACAAGGATGGATGGATGAAACGCACGCGGGAAGAGAGGAGGGTTGTTCACCAATCTCCCTCCCCCCTCGTCCACCCCCAACCTCCTCCCCCCCCCCCACCTACTGTTTCCATCTTGCGCATCGGTAATGGATTTGCAAATTTACGCTTTTCCTTTTGTTGCTTCTCCTCTTCTTCCGGTTTGCACTTCAACTGATCTCGTTGGTAGGCATTTTCGGTAAAATATTTTTTTTTTCCCACAAGGTCTTTCGAGATTTTCGTTTAATGGATGGAAAATGAACGCATGCCGAAGGAATTTCGCTTGTTTTTTTTTTCTCCTTCGCTGTATCAGAGTAGGCTACTTCCTCCTTTCGACACTCATCTTCTCCCCCCCCCCATTCCTTTATTCAAGATACAAGATGCCTGCATGATCGCTAAAATGAAATCCCGCATTCAGATCAATTCGAACCGCGAGAAGGAGTTGATATTAGCTTAAAATGAATCACTCGTCTTGTCTAATACATCCAGTTATCAAGTTATTCTGATAATTACGTACAATTTATTTGCAAATGAATTATTTTACTGACGTTATCAGTATAAATTTACAACGTATTCCAAACTAACAATTTTTCTTCAGGTTGTCCAGGAAACGATTTACAATTATATTTTCGTAAGGACCTCACAATTAGTACTTACTCTAAGCAAAACCATAAAACAACCAAAATGGGCGATATCATACCAAAAACCCCATGAGGGTAAAGGGACCCATCAAGTTTTTGCCACAGAAAGTAGTGATATCAGAGCCAAAATGGCTGCCAACAAGTTTTCCGTCCCAACCCTGATCACTCAATCTTAACTGACACCTCAGTGATTGTCAATTAAGCTTGAGTGATCACGGTTCCGACCACAAACTTGGTGGCAGACATTTTGACTCTGATATCACTACTTTCTATGGCGTAAACTTGATGGATCCCTTTACTGTTTTTTGTATGATAAATTTACTTAAAACGTATTCCAGCGTACGTCAAATTTTCGAGAAGTCCGCTAATAAAAACTGACCAGTTACAGGGCGGTATTGTTTTGTAATAAGATTGTGGATAAAACTAGGAATCTCGGACGTAAAGTAACAAATAAAACTCTGCGATGTGATCGTGAGTACAATGTGTAAGCGGTGTTTTATACTTGGATTCTTAAAATCGCCAGAATCATCGTCTGAGCTCTATGTTATTTCGCGAAGCTTTCCCTGAATATGGCGTCTTCAATTTTCACTAGGACTTCGGCGTGTGTGGTCTGTCCAATCTAAGTACTGATATTAGATATTGCATTACTGTGCATTTTTAATAACGATTGACACATTTTGCTCAATTACTTCAGTAGCATGTAAAATCGGGAAATACCTCATAAAGAAATAGCTTTTCGTTATGATATTAAATTCGCTCTCGATTTCAGACTTTTAAAATGAATAATTAAGTTGTCAGTCGATTTAAACAATAGAATTGATTAACGATGAATAAACACTTGTTATTAAACAAATTAACAAGTGAATCATTAGGCCTAGTCTAACGTGAGCCACTCAGTCAAAACGGGGAAAAAAGACAAATGAAGCCCTAAAAAGGCAGTGATTGCTGTAAAAATCCTTCACGTCTAGTTATGAGAAGGGCAAAGAAATACTTAGCTCTGTACTTAACATGCTAAAAAAGAATGCCTATTTAAAATCGTACCTTGCATGACAAACAGCGCGAAAAGTGCATAGCTGCCCCTTGACGCATACTTCGCTTTCCTGCACATTCCCGCTGCTGAGCGGGCAGCAACCACCAGGCGGTCATTTTGGTCAGCCGGAATGGCACAATCGCTGGTCGGCCATTCATTGCCACTTAGTTCCATTACCAACAAATAAACGTTGTCCGCAAACAAATGGCAACTGGGTTAGAATTAGCCGCACCTTTAGCGTTCTAAATGCATGGCCAAGCCTGTACCAAGCTCCTCCTCTCCTTTCACCTAACATGCGCTATGCAAACTTTGGTTAAAATTTTTTTTTTATGTTAGAACTTTTTCTGGGCTTGCCACTAATAATCTGTAGGCATTTACATGACCATGTAAAAGGTTTCGGTGTATCAGTTACTAAGAATAAACTTTGGTAGATATTAAACAATAATAAAAAAATCTCTTCCTTCCATACTCCGTTAAAATGGCCAACATCTAGGGCTGGAATTAAGTGAGTTTGAGACTTGAGGAGCTTCCTTTGATTTTTATTTTTGAATTTATTTGTATTTATTTTCAATGCAATATACAAAGCCGGTCGTAAAAGTGACATACCCACAAACCAAAGAGCAGATGCCCGTATATGTGGATTAAGGCCGCACGAAAATGCGACACAAACTAACAAAAAATGAGGAAAAGGATTTCCAACAATCAAAAAATCGGATTACATGCGAGAAAAAACTAAAAAAAATATATATATATATATAAAACGATAAAAAACAATTAAGCTAAAATTACAATGATAAGAGAGAAAAAAATATATGAATAATCCAAAGAAAACAGAACAGCACGTTACAATTTTGCCGAAAGAAACGGATAATGCAAACATGAAACCAAAACGTTAAAATTTACATAAAGTTAACTTACGATATTGAACATATTTGCTAAGTTAGTTGCACTTGAACAAGTAACCACTTCAACAAATAATGTTTCTTAAACGATGGCATCACATTCGTAAGTTTCATTTCTGTGGGCAAGGAATTATAAAACTTACCACCCACATAGTAATTGCATTTGTGAAATTGGTCCTTATCAATTTTAGGTTGCACCACGTATAAACAGGATTCGTTCCAAGTATGGTAATCAACAACTTAGCGTGTTGCGAAGTGAACACCGTTTTTTGCGAAAATTAATTAAAATGTCTGGGGATCATCATCAAAGGGATGTATGCTTAAGCATTGCGGTGGTTTCTCATTGGATACTGTTCCACGGAAATATAGTCAACAGTGTAGGTTCGATGATATCCACAATAACTTAATTTCATGCCTGCTATCGTGCAAGCAATTTTCTCATATGTCCCCGCCAACGGCTAGTGATACAATGACTGACCGGTGAGCGAAGCGTGTTGCATGTTACGGAAAAGGGGTAGAATCCTCAACAACGCAAACCCCAGGGGTTCCCTAGAGGGTGAAAGTTAAGGGTTTCGACGTACGTAAACTTAGGTGGTACGTTAGTCCCTGTCTCAGGCCGGCTTGGATGTGGCTATTTGACCGGCCCGATCTTATTTGGCACGACCACCAAACGCCCCTGTAACAACCTAGCAATTATTGGTTAGTTGACTAGGCTAACTTACACCTCTAGGGACCATACAAACCTGATGGAGCTGCAGCACAACAACAAAGGGTAACGATACTCGTAACCCTTAGCAGGGCGAATACAACATGGCCGCTATAGGCCTATTCTGACTCAAGGCCTAAATCATAACGTTATCGTTGCGAAATAATTAAGAGGAATGGCTGGTGTTGTTACTGGGTTTGCATTCCCCAAAGCAGTGATAGTTTTATTTAATAGAGATAGATTTCAACAGTGCTCAAGAGCACAACAATATCACAAGCTATGATTAATAATCAACACGCACATCACATCACGCAAGGCGATTACAACAATGGGCAACATAGATAACAGTAGCAATAGAAAATCACCACAATATGTCTCCCTTAATTTACAACTAAACTTAGCCAACTAAATAGCAGACTTCACAACACTTTTGAAGTTCACAACAAAGCGAACGAGGTCACGTGTTAACTCGACATTTTGGCACTTAGTGTGTCTTGTCCGTCTGTCTGCTCCGCAGTTACCACATGCACGAACGGATTCGAACGAAATTTGGCAGAAATATTCTTTGAAATAAGGCTGAACGACGTATGTACTTAATATTTTACCTGTTGTTAAAAATTCAAAATGGTGTTCAAAAATGGTTTCTTCTAAATCATTTATCAGATTGAACACAAACTGATTTATGCAGAATAACACATTCATCAAAAATCATTCTAATCAACTTTCTTGAAAATTCAAGGTGGCGGACCAAAATGGCGTCCAAAAAAAAAACGGATTTGACGGCGTCTAATTGTTGGCGTCTGATTGTTGTTATTCAAGTCAGGACATTATCGGCTTAATTGAGCGAAGGCTAGCTACTGCTTCTCTGACCTGAGATATTAAACCGGCGTATTGAATGCTAAATATTAATGCGACAGAAAGCTTTGGAAATGTATAGATCGACGGATTTTACCGAGTAGATAACAGAAGGTCCTGTTTCAGAACTGCTGCCAGCAATAGACAAGATTATTGAAAAATTCTTTGCAAATAGAATCTCAAATTTTCTTGAGAAAAATTCTTCTTTGTCATTGTCAAACAGACAGTTTGGCTTATAAGCAACAGAGAGGCACTAACGATGCTCCAAAAGCAATTAATGACATTGTTTCTCAAGCCCTGAACGACGGCAAACTAGCTGGTGCTATTCTGATAGACTTTCAAAAAGCATTCGGTACTATTGACCATGGCATCCTTTTTTATAAATACAAAAACTTAAGGACTTCGTGGTAAAATCCTCAATCTTAAAAGCTACATGGGTGATCGTCAAGTATGCACCTAAATTAACAACGAAAATAGCAATTTTTTTTAAGTTGAACATGGGGTACCACAAGGTTCTGTCCTTGGTCCCCTATTGTTTTTTATCTACATGACCTCCCAGAATTTGTAGAAAAATGCGAAATCTTTCTCTTTGCCGATTATATTTTTTTTACTTGCTATTTAACATATATTGAGAACATGATTCACAAACTGCAGCATGACTTTAATGCGCTGAATTCTTGGTCGTATCTAATGAAGTTTTTATTAGTGAAGAGAACACTCTTTGCATCACTGTAAAATCACCACATGTTCAAAAAGTTGTTGGGAAAAAACTCTTTCTGCATACAAAATTTTGTACAAACAGTAACTGCACGAATACATGCAGAGCGATCAAAAGGGTAAGTGAAGCTACTTATCTGGGCTTCCAAACTGACTCACAGTGGACGTACAAAAAGCAGATTGAGAAACACATTAAGAAAGTTAGCAAACTTATGCTAAGTCTTTACCATATAAGGTATCTCTTAAGCACAAAAAATAAATAAAAAATGATCTATGCTTGGATAGAGAGTCAAATTAGATACGGCATTGAAATTTGTGGCTTTGCCGCTGACTGCCACCTAAACCGACTACAAAAATTACAAAATAGAATTGTAAAAATTTTGTTCAATGAATATGGAAATATAAAAACTAAGGAGGTTTATAGGAAAACTGGAATTCTTAAAATAAGACAGCTGAGAGATTTTTTAGTTGTTCTAAAAAATTATTTTAATGATGAATATAAAATCAGTTCCAACACCAAAAATGCTTAACTGCGGAAAACAACTTACCGATATGAGGTGCCCTTTGTGAGGAACCATTACGGTAAAAGAAAAAACAGCTATAAAATCCCTTCAACTTAATGAAATACCAACCATTAGAAAGCATCTAACTGCTTACTTTTTAACCCAACAACTTATAGACTAGCTTTTCTTTCTTAGTACATGATACGACTTTTTTAGCATGTTTTGTTTCTGATAATATTTAATTTTGTTTACGATATTATCTCTGATTGAAGTAGTCTGTTTCTCATAATGTTTCTGATTTTTTTTTGGGGGGGGGGGGGGGGGATATGTTCCTGATATGACCGTGATACTGTTAATAATGTTTCTGATATTGTTAGCATTATTTTTTCATTTGCTGATTTTTAGTTGTGTTATCAGTTGCAAGTGTGTGGGCTAAGTATCTAACCATATGTTCCTGCTTTGCTGTCAAACTGTTTCACTGTTTAAACACCATATTATTGTTTTTTTCCTCGCGCCATGAACTTGCATATTTTTATGTTGTAATCCGGCACAAACAAGTTCTAACAGAACTTCGGGCCGATTGCTAAATAATCCTATTATAATAGCTACAAAAAAAAAAACTATAACACAATATAAAATAAATAACGTAAAAGGAATCTCAACATCGTTGATTTCATGCTAATTACTTTTTACTCCTACTTATAACTAGCTAATACCACTCAGATAATTTAATTTATGAGACCGATATGCTTGAAATTTGACATTCAGTTCACGTGTGACTCAAATAGGTGCCTTTTATGGTTTGGGAGGTTTTAATTTTAAAGATTCGTAATCATTTGCAATGCTATGTTCGTGTACATTGGGAACATGCCATTTGTTATCAAAATAATTGCCCTCTATTGCCGAGTAACAATGCAGCTTCGGTTAACTTAATGTTTCCGTTTCACAGTTAAATCGAATTGATATATTGTAATTCTAACTTACCTAAAATAAAGTATCTCATCGTCTATACTAAAATATTTATGGGTAAGAAAATCCGTGAAGGATTTATCATTCATTGAATGAAAAAAAAAAAAAAAAGAAAAAAATTAAATAGGCCTAAACTAAACTTAACTAAATTAAACGACTTATCGTGCTTAATTGTTTCTGTTTTAGCATCAAATGTAATGCAACGGGCACTTTATTAGCAATATAATTAATCAGCGACCATTAATTATGCCAAAGTAATGATTTTCTTTAGGCTGTTCAAAAAACGATTTACAGTTGTATTTTCTTAAGGAGCAAAACCATAAAACGACCAAAAGGGGTGATATCGTACAAAATTCCCATAAGGGCGAAGGGATCCCATCAAGTTTTC
>JAHWFP010203622.1:34816-46045 GCA_023313725.1 Lithobius niger
TCGTGTTAGGAGTCAACTTATACAGTAAACGCTTGCTGTTTGTTACAAATTAATTGTTTATTTCAGTTTGAACTAATGTGCCAACCTGCGACATCTTTCTCTTCCAGACAATCGGATTTATCAGCAGTCAGCTCACCACGACCACAATGTATTCGATGAGCATTTTAAATCTTTGCAGCGAAAGGAAACAACAACACGCTGAAACAGCAAAAATGGCGTTTTATCCTTTGATCCCCGCCAAGGTGTGGTCGCTATTCCCGAGGGTCAAAACCGCGAGTGACGCAGCAAAAGTGGGTAATTGTGGTGTTGCGGGCCAGTCTGTTTATCTTATTACTCGACCTGTCAATGGCGATGCAAATGGAAAGCCATTTCGTCCTCCCCCACCCCCCACCACCACGAGTTCCATCAAGTGATGGAAGACCACGCGAGCTTCAAGGAGACATTCTTGGCAACGAGTTGATGGCATTTCACTAGCTCTTGCTTCTTTCACCATCATTGATTATTACGCGGTATATCCAGTAAAAAGGGACTCGGTTGATGGAATTGTTGGCCGAAAGCTCTAACACAAAGAGTTTTCGTGTCTCTTCTGATACGGTAGGAATGGAGAAGATATTCCGTTCAAATTATTCCCTGTAGAAATGAAACCGGCTCTTCGTAAGGTACAACTGCTAACTTGAGCAGCATTCGAGTTGAGTCAGGTTGGGTGGCGTGATGGTTGGCACGACAGAGGTCTCCGGTTCGAACCTGACATCAGCCATCCCTGGAATTTTCTGGAAGAGGAAGTCCCTGTGAAGGATCCTAGGATTTTCCAATCGGAATTACCTAGTAAAATGTCCCTCACTCCTTAGGCACTTTGGCTTTGGCTGAAAGCACGTAAAACCTCCACATTATTGAGTCCCTCCACACATTTATTATAAAATATTACCTAATCAAATATTCCTTCTCAGTCTGAAAGCCACTGCCTTCTGAAAGGCACTGCCTGCTAACGTTAGGGCACCTGCATAAAAACAAAAAAATAAGGATAAAGTATTACGAACTTTCTTACATTAAACAGACAAGGTGACGAGTTTCAGTGTTTACTGATAATATTTTTACGGGCCTCGATCCTGGTGAAGAGAAGTGTCTATGTGCGGGTTTTTCCCGCGTGTTGCACGAGGGTTTTCTCCCTCATGTGGCAAACAAAAACAAGTGTCCTGAGGGTGGTATCTTCCACTTAACATCTGTCGCTTGGGCCTTCAAAAAGCTCAAAGCTTATTGGCAGACACCGTCTATGCTGTTTTATGTCTGTTCTATTGGCATTTCGAGAATGAAAGCAAATGTACAGCAAATGTACAATGTACATCTCTAAGTGATGTACATTGTATAGATCTATGGTTTGTGTGTCGGTGACCATTCAGTGACGAGTAAAGCTTTGATTCATAATTACTGCGTAGAAAAGTATGGTGTTTTTAGTGTTAAGTCGAGCATGGTGCACGTTTGCGGAAAGAAAAGAAAAATTCTTAACTAAAAATGTAGTTTATAAAAGTTGAGCATATTACGGCAATGATGTCACCTTTCTGAATGATCGGATTTTTACGAAAACTCGAATCTGAGTTTCGCCAGCATTCAGAGCTTTAGGTTTAACTTCGTTTATAAGTGCCATAAAAATGAGGTTCACGCCTACTTAATACGACTCAACTTTGAAGCAAACGGAATTACATGTATGATGATGAAACGCGATGGGGGTTAGTATCGCTAAGCAAATTAAAGGAAAAAAATTGTAAACATAGTGAAACTAAACATCATAAACATAAATCAAACAATTTTGTTTATCGAAATTGAAATCGAAATCTTAAATAGTAATTATAGAAATTCTCTCTTTCGGAGAATCGTCGAGCCGAAAATAAACAAAAATTCTCACACCGAATGACACTCGTAATTTTATGAAATCTATAGTTTATGCGTTTTAGCACTCAATTTCTTTCCAGAAAATTTCCTTCGACTGTAGTTTATGAGTTTAGGCACTCAACTCATTTCCAGTAAATTTCCGCCGACTTTCAGTCTCAGGAAATTAAATCTGTAAAGGAGTTTCGTGCTAAAACTCAGACATTATCGAGTTCCTAGAAGCACTCATGTTATTGCAGACTAACTTTCGCAGCGGTTACACGTACAGTTAGAAAGCCCAACTCCGAAACTGCATGACATTTCTTTACATGGATACTTTTTTCGCATTCGTTTTAAACAGCAGGGTTGAAAAGGTGATACGACGACAACAACTGCACCAACATGGTACCAACAATGGTACCAAGGCAACCTACAAAACTATGCGGCGAAGCCCAACTGGCCCGCTCTGCAGCAAAGCAAGTATAAAAGCGTCACTTTTTATCTTGGTAGCTAACTGTAACCTGCCTTAGTGACCATTTTTCTTCAAACGACTTTTTATCTTCTTTGGTCCAGCTTACACTTTGTTTATGACTATTTAATTGTGTGGGCCATTCTGTCAGGTCTTTTATTTCACCATTTTGTGGTATGTTCGGAATTTACTTTTCTGTTTTAAGGGTGACACTGACGTTGTGTTTTTCTCGTAAGCACTGTTAGGAACTGCTCCTAGCCAGGCCTTGATTTTCCTGCCTTCTATCTGCATTTTAACTAGTTTTTACAAAGTTTTTACTAACCCCTTCACCACCTTGGTGGTTTTCGGTTGGGCACGGCCCTCGGCGGTTTTCCGTGCGAGGGCATTTGTAGGCTTCATGAATTCGGTTGGGTACGCGTCAAATTTGCCACCTTAGTGGGAAGAATGGTGAAAATCCAACTAAGTGCTACTCGAAGTAAATAAAGCACGTCGGGTGATTGACAATGACGCATATTGGAACTTTACTGAAGAAATAAATAAACTGAATAAGCAACTATTAATTGACATTAAAATTGCGCTAGCGTTGTAAGAATAACACCTGTAAACATTAGATAAAACCGTTATCAGATTAGTTTGACAGTCAACTTGTAAAGAAAAAACACTCTGGTAAGGGCAATCTGTAACCCCTTTGTATCTCAGCCAATCAGCGTGGGCATCCTCACAATTGCTGCCAGAGGTGGTGGGGGTGGATTAAAAAATGAGCTGTTTGCCTTCCTTCGAAAAAATTGATATCTGTGTTTATTTCTGCGGCACAAGACGAAAATGTTTCAACGTTAACTTTATTGACAATTCCAAATCGCGCCAGTGAACATTACATGGAACAGAAGAAAATTGATTGGTTATACAAAAACAACTTAAATATATCAGTAGCTACAAACGTTGTCACTAGTAACCTATAATAAACAATTTATGTAGTCAACAATTTGTAGTCAACAATTTACATAGCCCTTACAAGTTTGTGTGTCTTTCGACATGAAAATGGGAAGGTGCTGGGATTGAAACCCATCTGGTTTGAAAATTAGTGAACATTTTTCCCCCAATAATGAAAATGTTTCAATATTTAATCTTTTTCTAGGGTTTTATTTCTTTAACAAGAGATAATGAAGCAGGCACGGCCCAGCCACGGGGCAGAATCCACCAACATCCTACAGTCCCGCTCGTCTGGTTAGAGGTTTTGCATTGCATGAAATATTTACAGGACAGCATGCGTCTCGAAGGGGTAGCTTCGAGCCCGCCTTGAGCCTTATTTATGAACATGAACATGGCTGGCAGAATATCACAGAAGTGATCATTAGAAAGTGGGTTAATTAACCATTAACCATGTGATATGAGTCACATGATGCGCTGATATTTCTACCAACATGAACATGAAAATGGAAGAATGGAGGTGGGGGATTTGAATGCGCTGATTGAGTGAGCGAAGCGAATGAAAATCAGCGTCTGCTAGCCAGTGTGCACAACAATTTGAAGAAATTTAATTCGGTCGAACATGGATATACACATGAGCTATTGCAAACCATGCAATAAACACCACCCGTGCTTAGCGCAGACTTTAGCTAGTTGCCTACGTTTAATTCTGGCATTCTCCATCCTTGTTTGTTAGCGTTTGATCATCAATGAAAAAAATTGTAAGGGTTTTCTTTGGGTCTTTAGATTGTTTACGAAGTTGAGGCACAAATTAAAACGATTCATAGAAAATAATCTTTAATCGATTAGCGAATCTCACGCATTTCTTATTTTTTTTTGGGGGGGGGGAGGGGGGTGTGTTAAGGCCCCACCAGGTGGCGTAGATGGGTGGAGGACGAAGAGATAGTTTGACCCCCTACCGTTCGGGACTGCCCGTCTTTCCCGGCGGAAGCACGCCTGCGCACGCGCCATTGTGACGCGGAAATGAGCGCCCGGCCTCCATTAGCGCCGTTGCCAAGCAACGCACGCGGCCCCAGTGATTGATGAAACGCTCGTGGCACCTGCGCTAATTCAACCATCACAGCACGCGGCGCGCAGCCTGCGTCACTACAGCCAATCACGTGACCCACATTTAAATCCCATCAAGCAGTGCGCGGACTTTAAATCCTTTGAAACCGATTTATCCCGTAACGTTATTAACTTTAATGTTGTTCAGTTGTGGCGTTTGGTACGGGAAAGTAGGTGTCTCATAGCCACTTCTGTGTAAACGGTAATCGCGGTTTTCGGTTCGGTTGAGTTCACAAATTTGCAGTGTCTAAAGTCACCACGTTGGGTTAAAGGGGGATTGCCACCAAATGACAACCTGCAGCATCTATAGCCATTTACCGATATCTAGTTCTCTCTAGCCCTTAATTTCAATAGGCGAAGGAACACACAAATAAATTTCTCTTTACACATGAAACAAACGCCCTGCCTCCTTAATTATTGAATACAAAGTTCCAGGAAACAAGCGATAAAGTTAAGCCCAACGACATCAATCCTTTTGAAACGCAGATTTTGAATCGCTAGATGAGCGCCATCTAGTGGTAGTGAAATCATTAACTTTGACCGCTTGCTCCCTGGTGCACGCGAATGCACCAACTTTACATTCAATAGTTAAGGAGGCACGTGGCTGTAGGGCAGTGACACAACGTAGTATTATTGTGTATAACTCTATGCTGGAGCCTTAATGGGTTAGCTGCAAGGGGCACTTCAGAGAGAAACAGAAGGGCGTTATAATGAAGCCGATGCTGTTAAGAGTGATTTCTTAGACCTAAAACGCGCGATTTTTGTTGTTAGAGAAAACAACGTTATTTTAAGCCTAAGAAATCCGCTCTTCCGTTGTTTTTCCCTCCATTTGTATGTAGTGCACCTTGTAGTTATGCCCTCCAAAACCCATACTGGTGCCAACATGGCGGCAAATGTCACTGCTCTACAGAATCCACATTCAAAGAACAGTCTAAACATCACAATTTCCTCTTAATTTTAGTTTTATCAATCAGTGGCGGCGAGTGCTCGTGCGAAGTAGGCAGCCTTGGATTTGTTATAAATGTATTGGGAGGATGAGAGTCGGGGGTTTATTCTGCTTTAAAATATCCAACTTTTTGAAGCAAAGATGGTATCTTACTCCACCTGAAATAATTTAAAACTAGAAGTAAAGATTAGTTACGTTACAGCCGGCATAGCACTTAGTGGGCGAAATATTTAAAAATTAAATTTTATTCTGCTAATTATAGCTATCGAGTATCCAGGCTAGTTTCAAACCAACGCTGCAATAATCAGCAACGACGCTAGAATCGATTTACTGAAGAGGCAGTAGTTTTAGTCAGGGGGCTAACCATCAAATTCTACTTTCGCCCCCCCTCCCCTCCCCACACAAACAGAAGATAAATTAAACATAGCACGCTTGCAATTCTGTTTCTCACACCCAACGTTCCTACCGCATTTTTGGGAAATGTGTTAAATCCAGCTGATAAAAAAGTTTCTGATTTCACAACACTCTCACAACAGGGACTTACGTGCCCACAAGCTCACAGTCACAAGCTCACAGTCACAACTAGTCAATGGAGATGTTGTCAACCATGGAGACGGGCAGTTGTGTCAGGTTAAGTTTTAGGAACACTTTAAAGAAGTTTTTTAAAAATAACTTTGCAAGTAAAGGAACACCTTTTTATCAGTTATCTACTATTTGATTTTGATCTGATGGGTGCGGGCGCCATGAAGGGAGGGGGGGGGGAATTGGGGCGGGGCGCTCTCCCTCCTTCGCTCCCCCTCCCCCTTAGTGTCACCCCTGGCAATAATGAACAGCAATTGTCATGTCAATAGCAAGCTGGTTGGCTTTTCTACTAGACATGAGGTTCCACGCCATAGCATGTCATTTCTAGTGCGCATGCGCTGATGGCCTAGTCGTTTCTAACTACGACAGTACAGGCAATTCTAAATCACCCTACTGGTTAATGACGTGCACGGCAGAGAAGCATATCGCTAGTATGCAAACAATTCTACCTTTCGTGTAAGATTTGATAGCAAAACAGGAAAAGTAATCGCAGAGGACTAAGATTTAAAATGATTTGTAAAATTCATTAAAAAAAAATAAGGGTAGATGATGAAATATTAATTAACAGTTATGATGTGCGTTAGGAGTTCAGGATTCGTTCGAAATTGTAGGCAGGCTCTGTTTGCTCTGCCTATCCAAAGGAACCACCACTGAGACAAGACAAAACAAAATTGTACGAATGTGCTATAAATTTACCAAACTATTGGTACAAACACATCATGAAATAACCAGTTATACACGTTACGTTTTATAGTACGTTCTGGATACGAAACCGTCCTAGTTTGTTCTTAAATAACAATAACACATACCTCACAGAACATGTTACATAATATCAGGAGTGTAATAAACCCTACGGACGTGGTATACTGTCATTAGCTCCTGATAATATGTGATGTACATAGACTATGGACTTATAAAGAAAAAAATTTGTTACGTTTTGTATTTAACGTATTGGACGTGACAAATGGCCTTCACTATTCCTTTCCCTCATCTGACGTTGTCATCGGGGAACTCGAAGGTCTAACCTTGGTAGTAAGGCAGTGACCCTATTCCGCGTTTCCGCTCTTCGCCTCCTTGCTAATTTTCAACTTTTATTTTACCTATGCACGAGCTTTTCTTATTTTGTTATTTTTATAAACGCATAACATTTAAAATGTTACCAGTTATTAGCTGTGATGCCACACCGTTATAATTCCTTTATTATACACGTATCTTAAATGCTGCTTTTTTCAAGCTGGCAATTAGTGCTCACCATGATCATTGTCATAACTGTTGCTCTAGTGACGAACTGTATTATTTATTAATAAACAAAAACGGAACGTTAAATGTTTAGGGTAAGGGTCTAAAAGTCAAAACCTAGAATGAACACGGACAAGCTTTGACAGTAAGGGTCTAGGTGTAAAATTTTGTAAGAGGCTGGTAAGCATTAGACCCTTACTACCCGGTGGTTAGCTTAGTTCTACTCTATTCGGACAGAATGTGTATGAACTGTTGTAGCAGGTTTCTTGTTCTTAGAATATTGTTATGGAACTTTAAGAACACAAGATTCTTGTGAAGTTTGGCATTTTGTCTTTTGATGCTTTAGAATTTTTTATTATATTTCGTAGATTTACGTTAGAGGATAATCAGTAATGCTCTCTGCTGCGAATACCCTGCTATGTTACTAAATGGACAAATAATTTTCAACATAAAGCAAAGCAGCAAACGTATACCAACCACTGGATCATCACATGGGTCATTGTAGGAGGATTTCCTGTTTTTCGTCAAAATGTATTTATTTCTGACCACCGGGTAGTAAGGGTCTAATGCTTACCAGCCTCTTACAAAATTTTACACCTAGACCCTTACTGTCAAAGCTTGTCCGTGTTCATTCTAGGTTTTGACTTTTAGACCCTTACCCTAAACATTTAACGTTCCGTTTTTGTTTATTAATTCGTGTTACTTTTAGAATTGCAGCTAAACTGTAAAACAGTGCAGTTGACGGTCCAAATTGAAAGTTTAACACAGAGACCCTAGGCTGACTCTTACTAACACTGGCTATCGCCAGTTAATAATAGAAACAAATCCTTTAATCTTCAGTCTTGCAGCTGGCGTTTGCTAATTGGCATTGTTGCATAACAACAATGTTTAAAACAACGTAAAACAATCAATCTGGTCGTTTACAGCTCCATAACCCCTGAACCACTTGACCAATTAGAAAATGCCTTATGGAAAGGGCACATCTACAGAGCAATACCTGTAAAATGAGCTAAGAACCAGCTTCATAGGACAAATGGTTTGACCTGTAGAGAGGACAGACGAAAGTATCCCCAGAACAACAACAACAAGAAGAAGCAGAACAAGAAGTTGTCTATTTGGTCCCTCTCTGGATCTCGGATTTGGCTGGACCGAATTTCACAATTTTTGGAATGTAGAGAGGCCTTGACTAGTCGAGGCTGGATTCCAAATTTGGTTTTAAAATGTTCACTTTTGACGGAGTTATAAGCTCTCAAAGTTAAGAGTTTAACACAGAGACCCTAGGCTGACCCTTACTAACACTGGCTATCGCCAGTGTTAATTACCGGCATTATCATTATAATTCTCTGAAAGGCATAGTCATCGACGGCGAGTATTTGTATGTGAAAATAGTACTCTGAACCCCCTAAAAATAGTAAGGCAACATAACGTACAAGTCAGTCAAATTGAGGGAATTATCCCAACAAAAGAATGTGAAATATTTTTTCCCACCATCACTTGAGTGGATGAGAGTTTTTTATTACACGTATACTAGCTGGACCCGTACAGTCATGTCATTTTTCAGTGTCTGAAGTTCTGAAATTTTTTTGTGGTCCTTCGTTTGGTATTCTGGGATGTAACTTTAAATTTGATTTCTTCTCCGAAAGTCGTGTAGTTGATACAGGCGCGGTTGTCTAGCGAGTGATGGGCCAGATGCTCACCCCCCCCCCCCCCCAAACATCCCTGGACACCTAAAACATCTTTGCTCCATGTATACAAACCGAATTTACACCAACAACTTTCCACGGTAAACGAAAAACTTTTTATTCTCTCTCCCTACACCCAAACAAAACGAAACACGTCGTCGGTTTGGACGGAGAAATGGCATCTTCGCCTGACCATTCGTCCCTCGAGCGGGCGGATCGATTGATTATTAATGGATTGATAGATGATCGACCTCGGCGTTCCTGCAACCACGGAGCACGAGCGCCCGCGAGGCTGGGCCTACAATCCATCATTCGAAACGATCACGTAACCTTTCCCGCTCGTTCTGACCTCTGGCGTTTAACCTCCTCAGGCGAAGGCCATTTCGATAGTTGGAACGTGAGGATGGAAAGAGGTGCAATTCTCTCGGCTAACAAACAACCCTTCATCAAGCTAACTCACCCCACTGCGTAAATGGTTTCTTCGTAAATCTGGCGCTGCGTAATGAGCAACAAAAGAACATTTCTGGGAGGAGTTCTGTGCGAAATTGTGAAAGCGCAATGAGTACAAATTTTTAAAGGATTTTTTGTTTGGTTTTTTTAATATATCAGACTTTTTTTTCGCTATTTTCCCCATCTTAAAAGGGCATACCTTCTCACTAATTTCGAGCATCCTGCTACAAATAAGAGTGAATGTCGCAATCCCGTTTACACACACCTGAACTAATGTTGCAAACCAGTGAGCCATACAGGAAAGCCAATCGGGAGGAATGTACCTTTAATTTAGCCAACATACTTGCACATCCGAAACAGAACGTATTTCTTTCTATACGTAAACAAGCGTCTGCAGCGACTACCTGTGGTACCAACTGTCTTCTGTGTACTTCCGCCACTTTTTCAACAAAAATGTTGAGGCGCACATCTATACCACGGACTGTAACAGCGATCTCTATCATAAATCTAAACGTAGTGACCGTCACAATTGCCAGTTAAAAATGTAACCTTTCGGCTTAGTTTTAGATTTTAGGTGTAATTTTCAGCTTTTAGGCCTAATTTTAACGTGCCGTTTTAATTTCGTAAGTAGCAGGTAACGGAGAGTTGGGTTCGACAGTAGGCCTATACATTTATGCAACACGGTGTCGAGACTTGACGTTGCCGTGGCAACGGGATTTTAGGTCTAATTTTTTTACCTGGTGTTTTAATTTCGTAAGTAGCAGCTAACGGAGAATTGGGTTCGGTAGTACTCCTATTCATTCATGCAACACGGTGTCGATAGTTTTTTTTAATGAAGTTAATGTGTGTGTCGTTAACGAAATCCTTTTCTTTTTATGGTTGCGAGTCTTCGTTTAGTGGTTAAATGCGACGATCAAATGCCATTATTTCATTGAGTTACGTCGAGAAAACCTATTAGCTTTATATAGGAAGCAACGTTTTAGTTTGACGTGTTTTTTAAGGTCCACTTTACTGCCACTGAAAAAGGCGACCAACGGACGAACAAATTCGTTGTTATAGTCTTCCCAGCTGTTACGGCTGTACAGAAGACTAAAATGTCACGAATACAATAAAAACGTTTGGCATACTTGTTTTATAAAAAAAAAAAAGTTACAGAGTAGACACCATTTGCATGGTCCTGTATTAACGTTTCTAGAATTGGAAAAACCATATAGTACCAGTGATTGATTAATTTATTCAGGCTTAGACCCTTAGTCGTGCGCCTAGTTACAAGTTACGAAAAAATTTCAAAACAATGTAAAACGTCATCTTACATTTATACGTATCGTAAACTGTTGTCAGTTTGGTAGTTCTTTTGTTTATTTTCAAATACAACTGCGTGATAACGTGAACCACGAAGGTTTATTACTAAAAAAAAAACTACAGGAAAGCATGTAAAGCGTGTACTAATACAAAGAAGTACTAATAGCAAACTTTTTTTTAGAATCTTTATTGATTAACAAACTAGCTCCAATATGGTTGCTCGGCTTCAAATACAGGCAACAGTTATAGCCTACCCGTCAAGGGCAAACACTATCTTAACAAACGCTAGAATGGTTATGTTTTAATCACGCACGGAAAGAAAAGGCCGAAGGAGAAATAAAAAGCCACGAAAGAAATATTTGTCTGGCCTTTTTTTCGTGTTTTTGTTATTGTTGTAAGTTACGTGAGTTTATAGGTCAGTTACCTTGACTTGAATTTCACCAATAAACACGTTTTTCTTTGACATTTTACCCATCAGCTTTTTCCAGACTTTTTTGGGGCAGCTTTTTTCCTCCTAGATTCATTAGTACCAATTTCTTGACGTGGCACTTTATAGTACACATGTGCACAGTAGTGGAGTTGAGCCAATACACAATTTAAAAAAAGGAGTGATATCATATCAAAAACCAAAACTGGTAAAAGGGGCCGCCAAGTTCCGAATG
>JAHWFP010203622.1:51619-70668 GCA_023313725.1 Lithobius niger
CAAATGAAACTTCTCGAAATTAGTAAACTGCCTAATCTTGGTAGATACACTCAGTACAGTAGCACACTGAAACTTCCGAAATTCGTAAACTTCCTAATCTTGGTAGATAAACTCAATACAGCAGCACAACAAACGACATTTCTCGAAATTAGTAAACTGCCTAATCTTGGTAGATAAGAGCCACACTTCAGCAAAACAAAGGAAACCTTCCGAAATAGCAAAATGCCTAATCTTGGTAGATAGAAATGAAACTTTTCAAAATAAGTAAACTACCTAATCTTGGCAGATAAACTCAATACAGCAGCAAAACAAAGGAAACAAAGGAAAATTAGTAAAGTGCTTAAATGTTAGTAGATACACTCAACACAACAGCTTAACAAATGAAACTTTCCGAAATTAGTAAACTACCTACACTAACAAATTTTTCCCAACCCGTACAGAATTAATTTCTAATTGAGTATATCATCATCTATTCTGAGGAAAATTCATCAGCTATTTAAACATTGTCATTAGTGGTATTCGGAGAGGCTACTTACCGGCATATTGGTTTTACGTACAGAAAAAAAAAATTGATATCCGTTCAAAACAATCTTGTTAAGAAGCCATATCTTGTTATTTAGGGTTCCTGCTAATTCAAGTTGTGATACCAAACATCAAGTTAATTCCATCGAATTAAAAAAAAAATAAAACAAAAGCAAGACAAGCTAACTGTTTTCTTAAACTTATGCACGGTAGTAAACTAAAATAGTTTGGCCAACTCAAGTTTTCAAAACACACATACACGTATCCTTCTGAATATTAATTACAACAGGCTCTGACCGCCTTCTAAAGTCAGCGAATATGAGAAGTTTTAGGGCAAGGAAAAGTGTTGGAACGAGTTACAACTGTCGGTTTGCTGCGTAGTTATCACAAGCTACCAAACAAGATGTTTACAAGTAGGCTACGCGAGTTTATTCAAAAATCAGTTCTTCTTATGGTTCGGATGGATCCCTCGAACTCTACGGCCTACTTTGAAAGCTGCGCCGCATGTGTGCTGTAAGTCGTGCTCAATGTAATAGCCGGTTCACACCGCCACGACAAACGAACGACAAAAGCAAGGAACGGCGGCGACAAACAGCAATAAAAATTAGACCCTGTCACACCAGCACGACCGACCAACGAACAGCCAACAACGGACCAATCAACGCTGCAGAATGAGTAGAGCTAGGACGCTTACTTTTCAAAACTGGGCTACGTGGCGACGTTGTGCCTAAACGAACCATCATACTGTGATTCTCCGTTTTATTTAAGAAATTATACCGCCATTGAATAGAGCACAAGTTTTTAGCTGTTCTCTACAATTATCTCGTTGCAGAGATGTTCGGGTAGGCAACGAGCATAAAGGGCCATTCTGACAGCGCCCGGCGAACGGTACGGCAACGGCGAACGACAACGACAGACGGTGAACGACACCGGTAGCTGTTCTCACTACAAACGGCTTGCCGCTGGTGCTAGCCGGTCCCTAGCAAACCAAACAACAATAGTACTAACTACTAGAACATGAAAGATAATTCGCAGAAGCATCCGCTCAAACGTTCGCTCATCCAAGTACAGTTCTATTTTTATTTTTGCTTGCAAACGCACCGTCTCATTCATGCTCCAACCCCAAAACACACGCCGGCACACCCCTCACAACGAAACCACGATGCATTATCACATCGAAACAGCATTCAAACATACCGCCTCGAGACTTGGCAGTTATTTCCACACACAAATGTGAGCTTACCGGGCAATTAGTTAGTGATCTCTTTTCATAGTAAGCTCCCCCCACCCCTAATGTCTTGTCACTTGATGTTGCACAACCAAAGGAATACGTTTCTATAATGACCGGCTCGTAATACGAAGCTCGGCTAGAAGATGCAGTGCCATGTTGCTGTGACGTATGAATGGTCAAGGCCAGTTCGTTGTCTGATTGGCTACCGTTGGCGGCTGCCGGAGACGGAGCCACGAAAGTCAAGCCTAGCTAGACCCGAACGGAACGACAACGGCGGCCGGTAGTTTGTGCCCTTGGGCTATTTTTTTGAGGTCACTTCCGCCGGTGCCGGGTGCCGTGCCGTTCGCCGGGCGCTGTCAGAATGGCCCTTTAATCGAAGCTTTGAAGTGTTCTCCGCCACCATCTTGCATATCGTGGATCGTGTTCGCAGCGCCTTGTCAGCCATTGGTCTGTCGGCGGGTGACGTCAGGCAGCTACGCTAAAAATGAAAAGTTGCGTTTGCTACGATCGGCAGCGAAAGACTGCGTATGACTGCCTGAGGGGTTGGTTGTCATAGCGACTGTCGGTTGTAACTTAACGGTTGTTCATATCGTCGTGGTGTGAATGGCTATAACTGTTTTCTGTTTCCTCCAGATTCTGTTCAATGACCTCACTGAAGAAAATGCCCTACAGCTACGGTCACGTGTTGGGGGATTGTTTCGTGTGTGACTGGCTTCCTTTTGAAAGACGCAACAATATTGGCAGGTACCACAAGATATCGCTTTGAGCACTTTTGTATTAGGTAGAGAACCTCAATAAAACGTAACAAAATAGATTAAAATTATACTACATCAAGATTTTGTAATGAGTTCCCGACAAGTCTAGCAATGTAAATAATGTTAAACAAAAAGGGTTAATCGAATTGTCAGCCGTCACTGATATTTCAGAGAAGAAATTTTACATATAAAAAAAACAAATAAACAATTATAGCACTTCATTGTTTATCAGTTAACCACCTATACTCTATCTCATTATAAGCTCAAGATATTACTAATATCATGAGCGACATGAAAGGGAGCGATGACGATAATATTACCGCGGGTTTCATCTCTCATTCACGGTCGCGACCCCCTGCGGTCAAATTTGGAACGACTGATCTTAACTATTTTCTCGGATAACGCACGTTAAAAATGCGCTATATAGGTTTCAACCTAATAGATGAGGCGGAAAAATACCATTACGGTAACGATTAATCCAGGGATGCCGCACCTCCACTAACAACAGCGTTTCACGAGCGCGAAGCGACGAAGCAGATGGTTACTGCAAGCCAAGGCCGACTGAGGCAGAAATCGTGTATTTCGTCTCCTGACTCACCGCCAGTTCATGCGCCTGCGGAAAACTGATGCCTTTTAGTGCTGCTCAGATAAAATGTTCGTCCATCCAATCTTGGAGTATGTTTGTTCCCTGTTCCTCGCAAAGGACATCATGACATGATCGAGTATGTGTAGATACGGTTTACGAAGTTTCTTCCGGGGCTTCTGGAGATGGACTACACCGAGCGCCTCGCAAGAACGAGCCTTGAGCTTCTTGAACTGAGGCGCCTAAGATTTGACCTTATTATGACGTACAAGATCTGCGAAGCTTGATAACGGTTGACCTTCCATTCTTTGATCAAGGTCCTAGTCTATACATTGCACTTGTGGGCACCCTTTGAAGCTTGCTACCAAAGGTGAGAAATTTGAAGGTAAAAAATTTTTTTTTCTCAGTCCGCATCATTCCCGTTAAGAATGCGCTTCGTCCTAGTACGGTGGTCATGAACACTGAGATGGAATCCAAGAGATAACTGGTCACCAAAGACCTCAGCAAACTTATTAAAAGACCATTGTGACCCCTGCCACCGAGCACTGGTACAGTATTGGCATCCCGTGACTCATCAGTACCATCGATTGAGCATGAGGTGCACTGATTTTTTTTTTCATTTTTATAGATTTTTTTTTACAATTTGGTTACTACAAATCCCATTATGTGGATGCATTTGCTTTTTGCTTTTTAAAATCAACAGAAAAAATGTTCGCAAGTTTGCAACGCTTTTTGTTATTTAAAAAAAATTTTTTAGCCTCACTAAACGTATAAACAATTCCTTGTTTGCACCTTGGCCATCCTTTCCCTGAAAAGCCTACACGTTTGGTGATGTCATCGGGGATCAATGTGTCCCTGGCAGTAAGGTATTCGTATCCCCCCCCCCCCTCACTTCCGTTTATGCCGCATTCCGAGCCATTGCTTTGTTTATTTCATTTTAACTTTGTTGTTGTAATTCAATGGAACTAATTTCTTATCTTTAAAGGCGTTAATTTTTCAGAAAACGCCGTACAACTTAGGCTGGCTATTAGCAATTCCACGGTCCTTGCCAGACCCGTTACTATTGCGACAAACTTTGATTTAGCATTATTAAATCAGATTCTAGGGATGTTGAATCGACTGGCCTGTATCTGAGAAACGAAACCGACAGCTTTTCTTTCAGATCACCTAGTGACGAGAGATGGAATACGAAGTAATAGTTACAACATAGACACTCCCCGGTCATATTTATTGGCTCCTGATAAGATCCTATCGTATAGGTTCAACAGAAATGTCACATGTATCAGAAGAGTTACGATACAACAATGCAGCAACAATACTGATGGTGCTTGAGCGACCTTCCAAGCATTCTTCTGGAAACGAGGTAGCAAGTCAAAACACAGAAATGGCGTATTAGGAGCAAGAATCCTTTAGCGGCTTCGATCTTGGAACACACTGCAAAGACTCAATAAAAACAGGGAACATGCCATGGTTCTGAGGGCAGGTAACACGCAGAATGAGTTAACAAAAATGTGGACTGTTCTAATGCTCTGTTCCAGTATATGGCGGATTACAAAGCTTGACTTGGCCAGTTTCTGAATTACGTGAATCAACTTCATAAGGATTTTAAAGGAAAAAAAAAACATTTCATGAACAGATAGCTCCATCGGCTGTTGATGTTTGTAGGCTGCACCTTGGTCCAGTGAAGTGGGGATTTTTTTTTCTATTCTGCTGTGTCACCAGTCTGAGTTGGCCCACTTTCGAACTGTATCCTGTTGTAAAGCTCCTGTAAGAACAATGACGTTATTCATGGCTAACCCATTTCTTTTGATGCCGCTACAAGGCTCTTAACAATGACGTCATTCAAGACTTGCACTAGCAATTACCATTCTGCTGTTCAAGTCAAGAATTATCGTTAAGCTTAGCAGTTAGGGGAGGGGGGTGAGCACCGCTCAGTTCACTCGCCTTGGGCGCCAAGGGGCTAGCTACGGCTCTGGGTTTACCAAAGATGTCAAAATATGTCAATAAGCGCCACACTCACAACTTCAGTACAGGAGTTTTGACCTTGTAGGCACGTAGTAACACGTCACTTCGCACGAATTTTTTTCTTTTTGTTTAGGGCTTTAAAGCCCTTAAAGAACATAAAGAACTTAAGACAAAAGAAAATTTCGTGCAAAGCGATGCGTTGCCACGTGCCTACAACATCAAAATTGCTGCAATCGTATGGTTGGTGTTGCGCTCATCGATCGATTTTGACGTCTTTCTTACACCATCCCGCGTCGTGTTGCAGTCGCGAGCAGCCAGTCTGGTTTGGCCCAAAGCCCTGACCATAGTGACTGCGCGTGGCTGCATTGCAACGCAGGATGATGTACCATGGACGTCAAAATCAATCGATAAACGTCACACTAACCGTTTCAGTGCAACAATTTTGACCTTGTAGGCACGTATAACGCATCACTTTCCACGAAATTCACCAGGAGCTACGTAAAGTAGAGCTCATATGACTCGACGGAGTATCCATGGTAATATTAGCGCATGGTCCATCTCTCGTTCTGAGCCCATGCGTTCAAATGTGGAACGACTGATCGTAACTATTTTCTGGGATAGTCCGCGTAAAAACATTCTGTATTGGTTTTAACGAAATTGAGGTACGAAAAATGCCACTCTGCTACGATTGGTCCAGGCACGTGATAATCCCGCCTGCAACAGCGTTCCACGACCGTGAAGCTGAGGATGAAATGGCTACTTCAAGGCAAGACCGACTAGGGTAGAAATCGCGCATCTCCCTCCTGACTTGGGCGCGTTTACGCAGCGACTCGCCTTTGCATTCTCGCAGCTAGAACTGAATCGAGATGGCAAAGGTAACATTGCCATGGTAACATCGCTAAATGGATTAGCTAAATCCGACATCGTTTGAGTAAATACTTGCAGTCTTATAATCCGTGCCAATAATATAAAGAATGCTTCACGACGAAACAATTTTCCCAAACACTTCTGAACTCACGTTATTTGCTGTTTTCGTTGTGAGGCGGCAGACATAAAACCGCCGCCATGTTGGAATTTGAGGTGATTTCTAGCTTCTAGCTGCGAGAATGCAAAAGCGAGTGGTTGCATAAACGTGCCCTTAAGGCCTGGTTTACGCAACGACTCGCCTTTGCATTCTCGCAGCTAAATTTAATCACAATGGCAAAGTTGTCGTTGCCATGGTAACAAAGCTATCTGGATTAGCTAAATCCGACGTCGTTTGAGTAAATGCTGTAGTCTTATAATCCGTGACAATAAGATAAAGAATTCCTCCTGACGAAATTTTTATAGCCGCTTCCGAACTCGGATTTTTCAGCGTTTTCATTGCGAGTCGACATAGCTAAAATCGCCGCCATGTTGGAATTTCGGGTGATTTCTAGCTTCTAGCTGCGAGAATGCAAAGGCGAGTCGTTGCGTAAACGCGCCCTACCGCCAGTGCCGGAAAATTGACGCCTGTTAACGCTATTTTAGTAAAATAAGATTCTGGCGACGTTGGATCAACGGCACAGGAGCCGGGAAACGAAACACACAGCTTCTCTCCCAGACGATCTTGTGACAAGGATGGAATATGAAGCCGATAGTTACGTCACGGATACTCCCACGTCCTACGAACGTGTATGCATTTATTTACTCCTGCCTTTAACGAAAATTTTTCGTTTCTATACAGGTATTCTTACACCTCCATCGAATACCCCATGCAATTTTTAGCCCCATCGAATTTTTCGTTGTTTTTTCGCCCATCCAGTTTTATCCAAACGATATTTTAATACGTTTTACTGATTAATTAAAATCAGGCTAAAGTCTAGGTACAAGATTCACGTTTACCGTAGTTTTTTTTGTCCGTTTTTACTATATTAATGGTTGCTGCTGTTTTCTTCTTTTTATTGTCTAGGCATACTTTTGATAAAGGATACTAATGGGTATATCGAAAAGAAGACTGTTTTTGTTTTATGGGATTTCGAACTGATTTGTCCAATCAGAATATTAGTGCATGAACTACTTCCGTGTTGACAAGTACGAAGTACACATTCTTTAACGGGCTGGTACTTAGATGCTCCTGGCACTGTATAAGTAAGAATTATTGACTGCACTGATTGAGGAGTCCGAAAACACATTTAGTCGCCTTTCTTGTACTACAAGGACGTAGTACACGAGATCTTCGCGAGGGATATTTAATGCCAATTATATCTTAAAATATTCTGTAAGCCGTCCTAGCTCTATGACAGGCTGAAGTAATTCTTATACGAATGAATAAATTTATTCAAATCATCGCACTTCAGCGTATACGCAATGTGGAGACCAAAGTCAAGACAACAATATTCCAATGTCCCTACTGAAGTCATGCCCGGTTGATTCATTGGTCATGCCCGGTTGAACCATGGTAAAACCTCCTACATGAATAATAAATTAGTGCACAATTACTTTTATGTGCACATTTTTTTTTTTTTTTTAAAAGGGTGATCCGTTTGTAGTTGTCAATTGTAGACTAATCTCATTAACCTGTGTTGCTTGTAAACAAAGAAACACAGAGTGGAGACAAAAAGATGTTTTCTTAGTGGGTATTGTTGATTTCAAAATAATTTGACTTCTTCCAGGCTGATCTTCCATCATCCAGCTGTTGCTTTGGCTGGATATCTGGACACAGGCCATGGATGCACGAAGTACATTACATGTTGTGTATCTAGAGTTGGCTAAGGCCTTTGACAAGATGTCGTGTGTTAAATCTGTATACTGCCTTCATAATGTAGGCATTGGTGGTAAAACAATTCGCTGGATCGACGTATTCTGAGAGGCAAAACTCAATGCATGAGAATTAATAAGTACATATGAGACACAGTAGCTGTAACGAGCGGTGTACCACAAGGTACCGTACCTAGCCCGGTGTTGTTTGCTGTATTTCTGGACTCTATAACAGCGCATGCGGGCGATAACTTTATTTACTTTTTTGCGGACGATTCTAAGCAGACAATTCTCTTGTAAATATACTATTGAACACCGCAATGCACTGCAAATGTCATTGGATGCCATAAAAATCTGGTCTAATGACTGGCAACTTTCTCTTTCTGAGGAAAAGTGCTTTGCTATGTCCTTCAAAATTTGAAAGCTATAAACTTAAAGGTAGACGCCCCCAAGTTGGCTTCGGTTTTGTCACATGTAAATGTTACAAACGTTTTTATTTTTCTATATTTTTCCAACGTACGAGACTATTTGCTTCATTCGCTCAAACATATGTGAATGTTGCAAAAGCTTTATATGCGCAGGATGTTAAAAAATTGGGAGAGGGTACGTCCTTTTAATGGCGAATTTTGAGATTCGACATGTTAAGACGCATATCTGGGTGTAATACTCACTAACGACTTAAAATATTCAAAACATTACGCCTCTGTAGTATCTAAAGCATTTAGAAGTACTATTCAATACACCGTTGCTTTCCCTGTAGTGATGCTAAATGTCTGATTAATACATTTAAGACATCTGTATGATCAGTATGGAGTATGGAGAGATTTGGAGCTCGTTTTGAATGAAGGATATTCGCAAAATTGAAACTGTGGTAAGGAACTTTACCAAATACCTACCCGGCTGTTGTAATTTAACCACCCTCAGCGTTTGGTCAAACTGGACTTAAAATCACTTGAATATAAGCGACGTATTATAAAGCTATGTACCTGTTATAAATTGGTCATGCTGAAATTTGTAACGGTGACAGACCTCTATTAATATGTTCCAAAACAAATTGTATCCCATGCCACTCACGGAAATTCGATTGGAAGAAAGCGACGACCAATATTAGCCTAAACATCACTACTTTGTGCTTCGTATTGCGCGTCATGTGCAATTCTTTGCCCCAAATTGTTTATAATAAAAAAAAATAAGAACATTTAATTGATAGAAAATGTCTTTATACTTGACTCGGATTGCCATTGCCTACGTTTTCATTGTTTTATATCCATTACATAATCTATGCAGTGTTGCAGAGATATCTAATGGTATCCTGCTCTGTCTTATTCTCATTTGTAGAATAAAACATTTATCATCATGATTATTAATTCGACCCAAATTGTTGTTGTAATTTATTGCAGTAATTACCAGTCGTCTAGTGGATCACCTTAACGCGGGATTCTTGGCATATATTTTACCTTACAGGAAACTTAACAGAATTCCGTGGCATTTAGGGTCGAATACCAGGATGATTGCTGATTGTTGTTGTTGTTATTGTTTTTAATTAAGGGAGCCGTATCCAAACCGGGTTACGATTACAGATCTCTCATACGCAGCTACTGACATTATTCAAGGGAAAGGCAAGTATCATCAATTTTAGAATATCTTGTTACGTTTCCAGCAAACAAACCCAGGTTCGAACCAAAACACAATCCTATTACATTTTTTTACATCATTTGCAGAATTATTGGTTAATGAACATAGCATTGGTTGACAGTATTGGTTCAAAGTCATTATCTGGTGTACAAAAACAGAGGGGCCACTTCGCAATACATCGCGTCGTGCAAAGCAGGATCCTAACTGGCGAAACCATCTGGGACCAATGACCTTAGCAGTTGGTATCCTAGTTGGGTCTAGCTTCGCAAGCAGGAAGCTCCTCAACGGAAGGTTCTGCCGTCACAATATTTACTTACGTCAATATTTCGCCCCTAGTCTGGTTTCATCCCCCCCCCCCCTCCCCGGCTCTGCACAGTGTTGATCGTAAACTCTCTTTGTGTACTATTTTTTTTTCTTTCATCTTTCATTATGGTACGGCTTACATCTCGTGATGATGGTGAGGCTCACCAAAGCCTTGATCACACCTAATGGCCAACGGTTGACCGCGATTGTGCGACCAGTCCGCTGCGACCGTGATGATATTTCCGTATAATTTCATCGCTCCCAAATCCGAGCTCAAAGCCCCGTTGATAAATGTTTGGCGTTGGCGCGCGGCACCACCATTATCCCTGGCCACAAATCACGCCGGAATCGGGGGAGGGATCGACTTCCCGGTCCCTTCCTCCTTTTCCCCTCCCCCATATCCCAGATAAATTATCGGTAATATGACACCGGGCCAGTAAGCCCTCGGCGCCCCCACCCTCATTATGGGATTCGAGCAGACGCTTCCCACCAATAAACTCAGGAAATGTCTCGTGACACTTTTTGGGTAGAATTCGGGAGGGGAAAAAATCAAGCAATATCTTGGGGTTGAGCACCAAAAGTTAAACAAAGTGACTTAATAAATAAATGGGATTTTATTTATCTTAAGAGCGGTTAAAATGATGCGCAAAAAAACCTCCCAATATAAAGAATTTAATGTCATAACGTCCGTTCGTGGAGTAATTAATGGTTCGCCCGTAGAATGACAATGAACGATAAAAATCTTGAAATGTCTACCTTTTGAGTCTAAGGAGGGCGAAATAAAATGGCCTGTACAGCCGTACCAGCTGAGAAGACTATTGCAACGACTTTGTCCGTCCGTCCGTCCGTCGCCTTTTTCAACTTCGCAACGGTATACCAGATATTGACGAGCATTGTTTTGCAACGTTAGATTTAGTGTCAAAAGTTAGTTAAATAACATGGCAAATTAAAACATCGTTACTTCCTTATAGCTAATAGACTTCTTCGACGTAACTAAATTAAGTAACAACATTTGATCGTCGAATTGAAATCCTAAGTATAACATGCTGCAGCCGTAAAAACAAACACATTGTATAGCTTTGTTGTACGCATTGTTGCATGAATGCATGGGCTTACCATCGAACCAGATTCTCCATTAGGCCTATCTGCTACTTACGAAATTAAAACTACAGTTAAAAAAATTAGTCCTAAAAAAGGAAAATTAGGCCTAAAATCACGTTACCACGGCAACGTCAAGTTCCTACGAATAGGTTCTGGCTTCATCAACAGCGTCTCTCCTGTCACTTCCCTACTACCACTGATCCATATAGGCTACGTTGCGCATTACGTTTAACACTGTAATGCCCGAAGGCGCACCGTGTTGCAAAAAATAATAGGCGTACTATACAAAACAAATCTCCGTTTGCTGCTACTACGAAATTAAAGCTCCAGGTAAGAATTAGGCCTAAAAGTTGGCAAATACGCCTAAAATCTAAAATGAGCTTAAAAGCTAACACATTTTTAACCGGCAGTTCTGATGGTTACTGCTTTTAGGTGATATAATAGCGATAGCTGATGTGTGATAGAGGTGTGCGCCTCACCATTGGTAGTGGAAGAACTGCACAGAAGACCGGATGCGACTAGGTAGTCGCTCTAGCCGCTTGTTGTTTTCAAAAAAAGAGCTTACCTCCAGAGAACTACGTAAAGTTGGAAGACGGATAAGGTTTGAATTGAAAGCGCATTATTTTCCATTCCTGGATAAAGTTGAAAAAATACAAAAATAAAATGAAAAATTTAAACCACATAAAGAAGATAAACCCCCAGTAAAACTTCACATTTTGCCTTGTAATTTCTAACCAATAAAAGACAGTTGCTTGGGGGTTTGGGCCACTGGAAAGCTGCTGAAAAAACCTTCAAAATGGTGTAACGTCAAAATCGGTCGGCGAGAAGTGAAAATATCTTCAGTTTTGGTTTATTACTGATCTATTTGGTTTTTATCTACTGATCCCGACTTCTACAGATTCCGATTTTTACCGATATTGCCTATATCGGTAAGGATCGGGATCGCTAATCGGGATCGGGCAGGCATTATAAAAAACGCGTTTAATTGCTGTCTGCTAGTGAGGCCACCACTTTATCATCAACAATGAGTCTTTTAGTTTGAGCAGGAAAACTGATCAGAAAGAAACTTTACCATGTCAAAAAAAACAAAACGTTGCATGAACAAACTATGACGACATGAATAAACTGTCACCTCGTTGTTACCTGGCTCTTGCCTGTCGGTTCTTGGCCATTGGCCCATTTTGTCACCTTGATAATTCCTCAACCGCATGTCTGATTCCGGATTTTTTTTTTGGATAAACCTTGTCAAAACACCCGTGATATTAAATAAAGTGAGGTTTGAATAGTTCGTGTGATTTTTCGTGTGATGCGCGGTCTAAGATTACATTGGAGTGCAATCATGTAATCGTAGGGGAGTTTCGCTCCAAAAATGAAATCAATGACGAAACGACCTAAAGAAATTCTTCCACCTTTGGAATTTAAAACACGCAAAGTTGTCCAGACTCATACACAATAATTGTACCTATGCAGAAAAGTAGATCATTTAGTTATTATTCAATAAAAAATACCGTCGTTATTTTTAATTGAAACTAGCTACTTAAAGGTACATTCCTCCCGGTTGGCTTTTCTGTACTGCTCAGTTTTGCAACATTACTTCAAATTCCAACATTACTTCATCATGTAAATTTTGCAATGGCATTCATTGCCTATTTTTCATCTCGTGAGAAACGGCTTTGCTGCATTCACTCTAACCTATATAAATGTTGCAAAAGCTATTTCAGGCAGGATGCTTGAATACAGTGATAAGGTATGTCCTTTTAAGTTGAAGAGACGGGTGTATGTTTACACAATATGCTGGGTTGATTGACTACGTAATTTCCATGAGAATAGCAGAAGTGACGTGGTTTAAAAAGATTGCATGAAATTCTGTGACGTTACTGCATTTGCCAATTATTGCTGTAGGTCCTTAAAAACGGTTATCAAAATTAAGCACTACTGATAGCAGAGGTCGGTTTAATAAATGCCCAGCCAGCACTTACCGAAAAACGAAAATGATAATCGTCATCCAAGCTTTCATTAGAATCTATGGAACTAAAATCGTAGTTTTTGTTTGTTTGTGTGTTCGCAGTGGGAATATCGCTAATCCTTATTCTATTGAAGTCAGTAGTGGCTTGGACGACTTCAACAATAATTACCAGGGCTAACAGTGGTGTTGAATTTGTAAGGACCATTAACAATAATTGGCAGCTGTAGTGCTGTCACAGTACAACAACAACGCTCTATAAAACCAGCCATGCACAAAAAGAAAGAAAAAAGAAAAAGAAAATAAACCAGTGATGTCACCATAGCCGGACACCACTGTTGAAAGCTCGCTTGTATTTGTACTTCAGGTGATTTTTATATTAACACACGTGGCGATTTCTGGCGATAGGTTTAGCACATGCCAGGCCAGCATTTACGAAACCGAAACTGGAAATCATCGCCCAAGCTTTCATTAGAAATAAGATGAATAAGAATCGTTAGAAATGAGATAGAATAAGAATCATCATTAGAAATAAGATAGAATAAGAATCATCATTAGAAATATAAGATAGAATAAGAATCATTAGAAATATAAGATAGAATAAGAATCATCATTAGAAATAAGATAGAAATAGGCAGAGATAAAGTGGCGATTTTCAGAGGTAGGTTTAATAAATACCTGGTCAGCATTTACAAAAACCGAAACTGAGAATCGTCGCCCAAGCTTTCGCTAGAATTAAAATAGGAATTAGAATCAGTCACTTCCACTGTCAACATAACGGAGTGGGCTCTGCTTTCTTTGCTGTTTGGCTAATAAGGGTCGGCCTTTGAAAGGGATATCATTGATCCAGTCCAAGGTAGCTCTACTTAGCTTGACAGTATCGTGAAAACGTTATTGGTGCATCTTTCCCTCTATAAATGGTGGACACTCATCCTTTAACGTTTAGTTTTTCTAAATGTTGCAAATCCGAGTACTGCAGGAAAACCAACATGGAAGCAAGCACATTTATTATTCTCGTAATATGTACGGGGACAATATGAATTGTGAATAGTTTTTCTTTATCCCTGCACCTTTCTCTTATATTTTGTACAATTTGAATTTCGGCCATGTTGGGATTTATCCTCAACATGATAAATGACTTCCAAACATAAAATGCTCAAACATGCCATGAAATGAGCATGTGACATGCCTCACCCCTCCTTGTTGCACCAATTCAACAATTCAGTATCTCCCATGTGAAACAGCAACTCGGTTGTGCAGAGTTATTTCTGCATTGTTGCATGCCTCAAAGTGACAGTCGGAGGCCACACAATATACTCGATGGCAACACACTGACGTGTGTCAGTTCAATTCTGCAAGGCTGAGTCTGCATCGTTGCAGGCAGTTGTAGAAGAGTTTCATAAGCAACTGCTACCACATTACAGACCACCCCCTCCCCTCCCCCTAAACTTAATCAACTAAATAAATACAAATAAAAGCAAACAAAACTAACAACAATACAAGAGGTTTATGAGGTAAACCTCTCGTAAAACTTCGTCGACACCCTGCAAAACTGAAAGACACTGCGCAACCTTCTCCTCGAGTACAAAGTATGTGGCCGGCCAGCAAGCAGACTTTGCACTCACTTGGTATCTGGCCGCCAAGCTAATACACACACACACGCTCTTGAACTACTAAACACATCCTGCAGTAGTTCACGAGTGGGCAGCACGAAAGGAAATGGCTCACCGATTCTCAGTCTGCCCCACACTTACACAATGGACTCGGCTTCATTCCCAGCCCTTATTCATAACCATTCAGAAGAATGTGACTGTTCTTAGACAGGTCAACAATCTAGCAGCGTTCCACATAAACATCCATGGCCGTAGGGAACCTACCTGAGGGGTACTCAGTCGTTCTCCCACCAAGTTGATATAATCATCTTTACCACCGCGCATGTAACTAGCAATCACCAGGAAACACACTACATTCGAACAGCCATCAATCCGGCTCAACTCATCTGGTGTATCGTTCCCCGTTACACCTGCGTGACTTGACACCCAGTGGAAACGGACCACAATCCCAGTCGCGTTCGCTTCAAAAGGTTTTTTTTCCCAAGATTCAGCACCACAGTGAGCCACAAGTCCATCTTTCGGAACATCTCCTCCAAAAATCCCAATGCCGACTGTGAGTCAGACAGGACAGTATAGCAATTCACACCAAAATCTACGCCAATACCCATCACAGATGCAAATACCATAAATTCTGCCAGACGTGCACTCAGCACCCACAGGAAGCTTCCTTGGCCAGGTTGGTTTTATCTCCTGAGCAAAAAACCACCCAATCCAGTTTGCAATGTCAAAAGATGCGTCACAAAAGATACCCAGCCCAGAGTAAACCGGCAAGCTGCCTTTCACCAGGCTCTTACCACTACGTGAGGCCAAGACAATCATGTCTGCCAGCCCGTCATACCATAACCAGGGGCTAAACAGAGCCCAGGGCGTATGTGGTGTGAACTAGAGATGAGTTTAGATATAATTGTACTCCAAGCCCACCTCTCCTAACAGCCTCAATTAAACAACCTAGTCAAACCACACTAGTCCACCAGACTACCTCCAACAATGTCTCCCACTCCATGACCCAGACTTTGCATCAATAACTTTGGCGTTGGATACTAATCGCCTGTAACAATCGAGGAAACAATTTGAAAACAATTCATCTGGCCTCTCGAAGCCCACATTGAAGGACTAAATGAATCACTCAGTCATACGGGCCATCCAATTTTGAGACCATAAGCTTCAAAATTAGACTTGGAATTCCACAATAGGTCTGACAAAAAAAAACCCAAAACAAGGTCTTACAATCTCCAGATGTAAAGCTCCTTTTAACAATCGCTGTTCTTTGTATAGCCACCTTAACTACATTACAGCCATGGGTTGCCCATTGAAGATTACCGTTATACCTGCATTAACACCCGCATAGGTTTGTTTAAATACTTGGCCTGGCTAGTGTTTCAGGAATGCTCCAGTAATGCACGAAACAAGTCCTAAGTGGAATTCTGATATCCCGGTCCTTCTACGATGACATTCTCACAGCAAGATTGTGATCGGAGAGTGATGCTACATTATCACATTCTGCTCTTTGTATTTTTAAACTTTTAACTTTGTGTACAAGAATCCTATTGATAGTTTGATAGTTAGAATCCTGTGTCTTTACCTATGCTGTGTGGAGTTAATGCATGTCAGCAAGCATTTTGGTTAAATAAGATTAGCACCGGAACAGCATACTGTTACGGAATTGACGTATTATTTAGGGTTCTTAAGCCATTACTCTAAGTTTCTGCCTCTTCTGGCAACAATCTTGGCACCCATGATTAACTATAAAAATTCCTGGGCAACAAAATGTTCAGTGGTGATAGCCAATGCTAAGAGAATGCATTTCTAAAGTCCAAAGTTTTGGTACACTATGATCCCAAACTTATGCTTAAACTGGTTTGGGATATGTCTCCCATAGGTCTGGATGCTACATTTATGCATATTTATGTTTAATGGTGAAGACCAGCCAATTGAGTTTGCTTCCCGACATTGAGCCAAGCTTCCAAACTTGGCTATGCTCAATTCGATCGGGAAGCACTCTCCGTTGTTTTCGGGGTTAAGTGTGACCATCAATGTCTCTACGGCAAGCATGCTTCAGACGGATCAAAAACCTTACTCTGGATATTTAAGATTATAGTAGGCATACGTGCAAAGGCAATCGCACATATTCAGTGCTAGGTGCTATTCTTAAATGGCTACAATTTCGGGCTCCAATATATCCAGGGTAAGCTGACTTTAAGTGCAATATGAAAAACTTAACATGAAACCAACTGAAGAAACGGTTATAAAATTACAGACTATCGAGTCCTTGCCTGTTTGCATGGCAGCTGGATGGTTTACCAAAAAGGACGGTGTGTTGCCCAAATTATGGCTGGCCTATCGTAACAGACCATAACAAATTAAAACCTTATTTTGCTTGGTGTTATGAACTATCATCGGGCAGCTATATTATTTTCAGAAGCCACAGACTGGTCATTCCTGAAGTTTTACGAATGCATGACTTAACTGAGCTTCATTTAGAACATTACAGGATTGTAAGGATTAAAGACCTTGCACGTTCACCAGTTCGGTTTCCAGGCATTGATAGTGACTTGCCAACTAAATACATTGCTGGTGACATTGCGAAGGAAAATCTATTTGGGAGCGACCTGCTACTGTTTGGAGTTGAATTCATGTTGATTTTGCGGGGCTGCGCAATGACAAAATATTTTTTTTGTTAGGTTATCTAGGCTCACATTCTAAGACCTGTTCATCGACATCTTATCTACAACTAGCAATAACATTTTTCGAAAATCCAGATTATTATTTGCTACATACAGATATGGTAAGACTTGTATCCGACAACAGACCTAACATAGTTTCATACGACTTCGAACAATATCTACGTGAATGTGGTATACGTCACATAAAAAATGTGCCATATTTTGCGAGCTTGAAAGGGCCGGCAGAAAACTTGGTCAAGAGCCTAAATAGTTCCCAAAAAGCAAGTTGAACTTCCAGACTAAACGTCGCACTTGCAACACTAAACTTCCTAATGTAAGCCCGCATCATACCACATTCTATTATATGCATATCGTCATGTCAATAGTTGCTTGGTCATAACGTTCACAAAAAGTTGTCTGTTTTGCTACGTAATATACACCAGAAAGGGTTCAGCAAACACATCAAGCTTAATTGAGTCCTTCTTTGGATAAACCAATGCGTTGTTTTGAAATTGACCAACCTGTTCATACATGAAACTTTCGACTCGGAAATAAATTGTGTTAGAGCACTGCAATTATCGTTAGAAAGTGGGAAATATTCGTTATCACGTTGAAAAGTCAGACGGAAGTGTGTGGAAACAACATACCGCTCTGCTGCGCATGCGTGAAGTGAAGAACGATGATTTTCAAGGCGACTTTCGGCAATCAGGTGATTTTAGCAGTTTTTACCGTCTGGGGGGCAATACCGCTCAAGAGAAATTTCAGGGTCAAAGATTTACCGTCTCGATGGGTTCATACAATTTTTAGGCCCGTCAAAAATATTTGGACCACAAAAATTAAATTTTCAACAGTCAAAAATTCAAAAAACGCAAAACCTTCTGAGGGGTGGGGCAAGCTGCCAACATCCTCCCCCCCCCCCTCCCCCCACATACTGTCAGTTTTTATAAGATTTTTACGTTATTGCTAAGTGCCGTCTGGTGAATAGTTTTTGTTTTAAACCCCTGTCTAACAAAAATTTTGCACCATGGAGTATATTTTGTATTGCATGTGTTGATGTTGTGAAGGGCATGGACATGCTGACTCGAAGTGCTTAGTAGTTCCAATATGCAACCCTTACATGAAAAGTAATTCTACCGTCATGAATCATGAATATTGGTCCAAAGGTGGTTTAAAGAACACTTCTTTGAACGTTTTCAAGAATTTACTTTACGTCATGGCTAGCTTTTCACAGAGTCGGGAACCAATCCATGCTAAATATATTTTATAATTAGTCCCGAGGAAATCATCTACACTTAACCTGAAGAGTCATAAGAAAAGCTCACTTTTTATGGTGGGGAATCGGAATATTTTTAGACCATGGGTGGGGAGGGCCGCTTTTTCAAGGTATTACGAGGGGGAGTCATCAACAGTTTGGAGGTCACATTTTCAATTCCTCCCCCCACCCCCTCTTCCCAGACATAAATAATTACCGTAATGATGTCCTGCTCGAAACTATACTCTCCACCAAAAAGAAACTCCGCATAATCAAAAATTTGAAGTACAGTACCATACAGTAAAACCAGTTCGGAAACAAGGATAGATAAAATAATTCTGTGCGAAGCCTATACAAAGGTTTTCCTAAATCTGCTTTAATAAAAAGTTGAAACGCTAACTGTTGGTGACGGAGAGGGAAAAAGTCGACTTTTCTTGACTGGAGGTCGGTCTGGCCCATTTCGGGGTGTTTTTATTTGAACAGAAAGAGAAGCAGCTGCTCGGCGGTGGCCATAAAACGGAATAAATTCGTCCATTTCCGTCGCGCGCACCCCGCTGACCAACTGATGGATTGGACCTGGCTGCTTCAACATCACCCAACGCCACGCCCACGCACCCGCACCCAATGGACGGAAATTTCTTTCAGATAAACGTGCTTTAGTTGAGGTGAAACCGAATGAAAGTGAAGGGAGTGAGAGAAAGTACCACATCCACCACGCCCCAACGCCACATAACACCCCTCCCCC
>JAHWFP010203622.1:70768-104514 GCA_023313725.1 Lithobius niger
AAAAAAAAAAAATAGCGATGCTCGCGCTTTCGTCGCTTCCTTTATTAAGTCAGGGGAACGGCAGGGAGGTCGCATTGGAGGGGAGGGGGTGGGGGTGAGGGGGAGGATCCTAGCTTCCAGCCCTCCTGCCCCTCCCCGTTCCGTTTCCTTAGCTTGGCGCTCGTTGGCTGAAGCGGTTTGCTGGCGGAGCGCAAATTAAATATGGGCGCTGCAATTCGGAGGAATTGGAACCCTCTCAGATTCAATATTCATGTACGGTTAGGCCTAAATGAGGCCTAATGAATCAAATCCATTAGGCGCTTATTGCACCAAACCGGCCGTAACCACTGGCAATGAAGCGCGGGAAAACGGAAAAGAGAAAAAAAAAGAAATACGAAGCACACGTAGTAGAAAAGAGAGAACAAAAAAAAAAAAGAAAGAAAAAAGAAACGGTCGCAAAAAAAGGTACAGATTATTAACTTAGCTGGTCATTATTAACTCTCTGAACGAAGCAGTTTATGTTTTCTTGTTTTGAATTAAAGATAAAAGTACCTGAAGTGAAAATGTGTTTTTAAGCAGTGATCATTAACAAATGGTCCAATTAAACGAAGAGGTAAATCAGGGTTCGTACAAAATTTTTGTAATTTACCTGACTTTTCCAGGTTTTCCCTAACCAGCTTTTGCACATTTCCCTGGCCTTTAGCGTCATAATTTAACTGCTAAACTTAATACAGTACCTGCGCATTCATATAATGATTTTAGGGCTATCGTTCTCAAAATTTTCCCTGCCTTTTCCTTGACTATCTGCTTAGTTTCGATTTTCCTTGACTTTCCCCTGACTTTTTTCACCTATTTTTCTTATCCCTGACTTTTCCAGGTATTCCAGGTCCCGTACGAACCCTGTAAACACCCGCTACAGGACCGTTTCACCTCACTTGCAGGACAGTAATAGCATTGTATTTGTTTTATTTCACGTAATAACTTGGATCATAACAGGACTCCACACTACAATACTTTGCTCATACCAGCTTCCCTCACGCAATGTTATGTGCGTAAGAATTCAGCCTGAGCCGGCAGCCCGACTGCTCAATCTCTTTCATCCAACCGTATCTCACCAAGCCTTGTGCACACGAAGACTCACTCCAATATGCATCTCCCAGACGAACATTGTAGTTATTTTAACAATCAATCTTAATAATACACTGTCAGTCGAATTTCTCTACACAACAGTGTAATCCAATGCATTGCAAGCTCAACGCGAACACTGAGCTGTTTCCCCTCTCATTCAAGTTATTCCCGACTAGGCAGCATCCGACCTAGGTCTCATTTACTTTAAGCTTATCAACTAGAATTATTTTTCCTCAACCTATACTTATCCCCATTTAAGTCAGCATGCCCCAAACCTTCACGTAATTCATCCCCATCACATTGATGACGATTTCCAAGGTATTTCTGGATATGACGGGCAAGCATTAATTTGACACCTTAATTATCCTTGACCAATAAAACACCGTTCGGGAAATATCCTGCTGTTGCATCTTTATTGTCTCGTCATTATAAGCTTTGCCAATCGCATGCACCTTAACTCAGCAACGCAAAGTTTCAAGTACAGTTCCCGCATTTTCGTGGTGCATCGGCCGGTAATTGTACCTGGCACAGCAGAATCCTTTCACGCATGGTGTCCACAAAAAGGACTGCTGCAAAACTGTGGGGAAAAATTCGCTCCTCAGCACACAGTGAGCTCCCCCCTCCCCATCCCCGGCACTTGTTTGCTGGGCCAAGAAGAACATTGTTTAACCTTTTCATGCAATCATGCATGCATTAAGTTCCAGGCATTTTTTTAACTCACACCAATCAAGGGAACCAGCATTCAATTTGTTTGGAGACGAGGACGTTGACCACTGGGGTGTGGGGGTTCGCTTTGCTGTGGGTCCCTGTTCGCTGGTTGTTAATTTTGGCGGCCTTTCTTTCTTCAATGACGTTGCTACTGTTTTGGAAACTTGGCTTCTTCTCTTATACCATTTTTTGGGTTGGGGTGGATAAAACCAACTTTAACTTTATTAAGTCAATCGTGTCTATGGCGTTACAAGCCGAACTAGCCATATTCCGACCTAAAAGGTAGATTGTAATACTGAATTTGTTTAAAAAAAAAAAGCTGAAAGGACATTTTATCTTTTTTACTCATTAAGTTAAAAATTTTACTCTCGCATAATACCTCTCGAAAACACGCCTTTTAACGCATTTTTCTTTGCTTCTCCGTTGTTGTAATTTTGTATGGGACAGAGACTTGGGGCATGGGGACACGCCAATGCTCACTTAAACTCTTTGGCAAGACCACTCCTGCTTGAACTGACCAAAGCCAGCTCTAAAACATCACTAAATACAAAAGCAGTGTCGCTCCTAGCCATCATCTTACTAATGTTCATTCAGGTCCTAGAGTTGAATTTGGGACCTGACTTTCACTAAACTGATTTCTGTCGAGGCTAGGTACTCAATCTTCTGGAGTCATCACAATAAAAGGGCTTGGCTTTTGAGCCTGTCACCCCAATAGAAGGGCCTTTTTATACTCGTGGTTTGTGAACCCCTAACTTTAATTTAAGCTTAAGCAACGGTCCCCACCGTCGGACTGTACGCCTATATACCTCTCATTGTGTAGGATCCTTGAATTCGACTCTGAGAACCAGGTAACTCCTGGATTGCATCCCTATGCTGCCCGCAAAAAGCAACTTCCATTCTCCATCCACATACAAGGGCCCTTTTTATTCGGATGATTTTAATTTCTTTACCAGTGGCCCCGATATAGCAACCTTAGTAGTGGCAGTACTTTGATCGTCTTCCACATCCGTCCGTGGTATTTCAACTTATTTCTACTTCCACTCGTTACTCCTTTTAGAAAATTCTGCCTCACACAAGTTGAGATCTTCTAAATCAAGGCACACATTGGTGATATAGTAGGTAACAGTGGCATGTACAGGAGTGGGGGGCAGGGAGGGCATTGCCCTTGCCTTTTTCGCAAAATGCCCTTTTTTGTAAAAAAAAAAAATGGCGTTTTTGTGCCGCCATTAGCTGGTGCAGTGCCTGAGATAGGGCCTAAAGGCCTAAAAATGGCCTAAAAAAGCCTAAAAGGACAAAAAAGGGGAAAGGAGGGTTCAAGAACGAAAAAAAAGGTTACCAGAAAAAATGTCCACTAAACTCACTGTGCCCCGTTTACTTAATTAAAGTTGCCCCTGCCCACTCGGTGGTCTGCGCACGCTATTGGTATAGGTTAAGAATGCTAAACAAGCTACCAGCCTTTCAGACCGCAACACACTGTCCATTCCGCGATCCGATTCTAAGTACCGACGTAGCAAGTTACCGGATAAGGAAGGACTGAGATGGGTTGGTTCCTCGAAAAGCCATCTTTCACGCTGTTTTCTACCAGTCGTCTCTCAGCAATTCTGTTTCTTCACAGAACTGTGTGGTTCTTTCTCGGTGCGGTTATCACCGTATTTTGAAGATCACTGCAGTCACTGCAGAGAACATGGCAGATAATTTCAGACAAAGTGTCCACTCACTTATGGCGCTTCAGCACGCACAGCTTTCTTCAAAAAGCCATCCCTGGTGGATTTTCCTGGGATCACACATTTCAAGAACGATTTCATTTCATTTACCGGCGTTATTGTTGAAGAAAATTTCTTCTTTAAACTTATCACATTTGTGACATGGCACGTAATGCCTTTGGCTCACAATTTTTAACTTCTAACCTCAACAGTTAATTAATGTACATAGATTACCTTAGATTTGTTTTAGCTCATGTTTGACTTTCACTAAACTGGTTTCTGTTGAGGCTAGGTACTCTATCTTCTGGAGTCATCCCAATAGACGGGCCCGTTTATACTCATGGTTTGTGAACCCCTAACTTTAATTTAAGCTTACGCAACGGTCATCCACCGTCGGACTGTATGCCTAAGCGTAGTGAATGAGGTTAGCGCTAATGACCAAGCTGTCGACGCGCCATTAAGCCTCATCTCCCCCCCCCCCCCTAAGCGTAGTGGTGCCGGGGACCATCTTCGGGGTGATTCCCACCGCTGGATGCTTACCAAACATTAATGAAATAGTATAAGCAGTAAGACGTCAAGATTAAAAATAGAAAGCCAGTACCACGTACACAAAATAAGCAATTAGCGACGTTTCGAAGCAATCCCGTTTCGTTATCAAGCAATAAAAGATACGGCTAATAAGCGAAAGTCAAGTAAAATACTTAAAAACCCATATAAACGTAAAAACTCAAGCACAAGAATATAAATAATAAATAAAATGGACCTAGGCAGCTTAGAAACTTCTGGTAGGCATCCTGAGTCTCGGTCTCTTTGATTTTTTTTTTTTTTTTTTGGGGGGGGGGGGGGCGGGGGTGTCTTTAAGAGTATTTAGGCTGTTTGGATCAGACTCTCAAAGCTTTGCCTAAAAAAAAACATTTAAAAGAATGGGAAATCCCATCTCAATCCTCATACACCACGGGGGTAAAAGAAGGGTAAAAATGCTGCGTTTCATTTCCGGCCCGACCATTCCCACAATTCCTAGCACCAAGATGGCGCTTAAAAAGCGACGAAGATGCCCTCTACCAACTGATGTTGAAATCTCCGCTCACCCACACGATACTGATACGAGGAAAGAGAGAGAGAGGCTAGCGTGCATGGGGAGGGGTTCTTTCATTAAAGCCTTAATGCAAGTCGAGTCACATAGATTCATTTCGAGTTAATTTTCTCGATGGCTTAGCGGAATGAGGATTGATAGAGTCTCTGATGCCTAAATCACAGGACGAGCCCCAGGAAATAGGCGACACGCGCAATTTATTTGAAATCAAGAATAAACGACACACAGCGCTTTTATTACCAATATAGCGCATCTTTATTAAGCCGCGTTCAAGGCAATAAAGGCGGCTTAGGCACTCTCCCCACCTACTCCCACCACCCACACACCTGTCACCACCCCTCTCCCATGAGCGAACCTACTCCCAACCCCCTCTTTTGGCTCATCCCCCCTCCATCCTAAACAACACAACAAAACGTTAGCTGGAACACATGCAACGTCCTCAGTCCATGGTTCCCCCATTCTTCGTCCGAGCGTCCATCGCCATCCTTTGGCCAACAAGGCGGAGTCGGTGGCGCGGGTAATTGGATTGTCCAATCAGCGGCCGTCTGAGCATCGGCTCCCATCACAAACGTCCGCCATTACTATTCCCGTTTGCGGCGAATTATTTCATCTCCGTCAGGCAAAGGAGAAGGAATTCTCGTTCGTAGATTTGATTACACGTTGATCACACAAAACCCACGAGCACTTAGCAGTTTGACCCGTTCCCGAGCGACTCCAACGATACAGGTCGAGATAGTGCTGAAAACGATAAAATAGAAACCATAAATAGAATTTAACAAATTTCGTAATCCAGTTAAAATGCCTGCAGCAATAATTTTAAATTAGAATTGCTCTTAACAGCACGAGACAACGGAATACCATCTTTAAAATCAATTCGTGTAAAGAACGGGGCAGAAATTTGGATTGAGGCTGTAAAGCCGAATATTCAAGAGATAAAATAAATACGGATGCAGACCTATTTACGTTGCCTTTTGGACTTATATGTCAGACTGACTGAGCGGGGAATCGAACCCACGACCTTTGAAATCAAAGGGCGAGGTCCTACCGCTGAGCCATACTGACACAGCTTTTTGAGCCCCATCTCGAGCCCCATTGGCTTTCCGTCTCGTTCAATTCAAGAGATATGTCGCAATCTTACATCAAAATTCGAAGGGGGAAACCAAATTATTTAAGTCCCTGGAAAAACAAGCTTGAATTGAAGCTACAATGTGAGAAAACTTTTTCAAGTCTTTGAAGCGTTCACACCAACTCAGCACGACTAGGAAAACAACAAATCCTTAGTTCCAACAAGCAACATGAACTATTCAGGAATCCCCAACAAATTTAGGAAAGTACAGCCGAAAGTTAGAAAGTCATCGAATTGAACCCACCAGTTCATCTCGAAAGGGAGCGGTGATGGTCAATACAATAACTAATGAATTTAAATGCTTTCCTTGATGCAATAAATAAACACAGAATGATACAAATGTATTTCCGTTGCCTTTTTGACTTAAATGCCAAGACTTCCTGAGCGGGAACCCTCCACCTTTGAGACCAAAAGGCAAGGGTGATAGGCTTGCATCTGCTCATATGTAGGATGTCAGTTATCTACCGATTTGGCTTGCCATCCTGTTTATTCAATGATGAAAGACAATTTACTCGAGGTAGGGAGAGGGGAGGGGAACGCGTCACACAAAATAAATCAACAATTAGTGGTGACCCAACAGGATGCCGGATTGTACTTTCCCTGGATTTCTAAAAAAAAAAAGTTTAAAGTTAACTAACGTTATGAAAGGAGAAGGAAAACAACAAAAGGCATATTCCACCCCTTCGGTAAGACATTAACTCCCCGTACATTTTCAAGCCGGGAAATTTTTGTTTAATGTAATTTTCATTTAAAATAAATAACCTTGTAAGTGTAACGAAACTTTAAATGAAAATTACATTAAAAAAATAATTTCCCGGCTTGAAAATTTGAAACACTTACAAGGTTATTTATTTCAACGCAAATATTACTGCTGGTTTATGATTGCTAGCAACTTTAACTTTATTAAGTCCATCAAAGTTTCTAAACGGCTTTATATGACGTCAGCTGTAGTGTAAAAATCAGAGACACGAACAAACATGTGGTTTATCTGTTATGAGCGTATGTAAATCGAGCGCATTTAGTATGATGAGCACACAGACAAAAGAAAGCGTAAATCGAGCGCGTATATACCTCTGTCAGTGTATAATCAGAACTATGGGGGCCACGCTTCGCGCGTAAATGATGATGTCTGCCTAATGTCTTCACAAATCAGAACTGCCAGTAACTCACTGCTGGAAATACGGTAAACGAAACTCGGTAAGTGTGTTGCTCGATCTACGATTTATTTAAGTAACGTGCGCTCGATCTAAGTACGTTCGCTGTACGCCACCAACAAGAGACATCTCGCCTAACGTAATAACAACATCACAGGACAAATTCTGCACCAAACTTAGTTTGCCACATGCTGCACGTTTCCTGCCCGAAGTATGGCGATTCCTCTCCTTCCCGGATCTCGCTCTACCGAAAGTCACTAATATACTGCCTCACGCAGTAGCGTGCTCAGGAGGGGGCAAGAGCAAGAGGGGCACTACCCCTGCCTTTTTCGGAAATTGCCCTTTTTATAAAAAAAAAATGACATTTTGATTCTAGCATTTGCTGTTGCGGCGGTGCCGGACAAAGAGCCTAAAGGCCTAAAAAGGGTAAAAATAGCCAAAAAAAAGGTCCATAGGACAAAATGTCCATTAAAAGCATAAAAAAAGGCCCAAAAGGGGCTGAAGAGGGCAAAAAAGATAAACAGGGTAAAAAAAAAACACGCAAAAAAGCCCGTAGGAAAAAATGTGCTCTTTTACTAAAAGTCGTCCCTGCCCTCTCGGGGATCTGTCTGCGCTACTCGTTACGTTTTACAAAAAAGCATACTGTGATCCCTACTAATCACTGTTCTAATTATAATTCATCACCTGACAGTAATTCTTTCCGAACGTTCGAAGTTCTCATAAAAACTCCCAACAGACTGCAACAATGCTCTCCGCGTGAACATCGTCACCACGTGACCAAACATGGCGACAACTCACTGCGCCTGCCATGAGTGTCTCGTGCTGGTGCCACGCGAGATCTCCAGCAGCGCGAGAATACATGAATCGAGAGCACGTGCAACAGCCCGTCCGTGCTTTGTTGTCATCGTACGGACGCGTGAAGAAAGCGCGGGAAAACAGTTTGGCAGTCGAAGGTTGAACCGCAGGAGGTTACTGGCCAAAGTCAGTACCAACAAAATGAGCCTTTGAAATTAAATTCATCCGCCGCTGGTCGGCCGGGGCCTAATGGGGGCACTATTCATGAGGCGTTCGGTCGACCGCACGCGCTGGGCTCATTGATTTCCAACCCGGGGGGAAGACGGGATGCTCGGAACGCCAATGAGATTGAACGAAATAGGCCCACGTCACGATCACAAACATGTTTTTTTAGGTCTCTCAAAACGTGCAAGGATCTTTGTTGTTTGTTTCTACTTACGGAAGTCGAACCCAAACCGGATCTATTATACCAGTTACAACAAGAACCAGTAAACAACATCGTTCAAATTCTGTAAAACACCTCTTTCACAGCTGCAACGCGAGTTTTATTTAGAGTCTAGAGACAGAAAACTCCTGCTGTTAAGATACGATACAACAAATATTGAGAATTATTTAAGATTCAGTGATTAACGAAAATTGCAGTCGTCTTTGAGTGCAAAGGAAAAGACAAACGCTGCTTGCTGGTCTTGGGGGGGGGGGGGGGGGAGATGAGGCTTAATGGCGCATCGACAGCTTGGTCATTAGCGCCAACCTCAGTCACAGTGCAGTGCTGGTCTTGGTTTGCTGTAATTGCTATTGGAGGAACTTTCGTTGGAAGTGGAGGGGGGGGGGTGTGGTGAAGCGCATGAAAACAGAATTAGCGGAATTGGTGAATTAACCAGTAGTGGGCTACATGATGGCAAAGATATGCAAGGCTCCTTTTTATGGCACGAACCCAAAAAACTTGCTCAGGAGTAAATTTGAATAAACTTGCTGTTAATTATGTTAATTTGTCCCTAATCCACCAATTGCACATTTTTTTTTTGACTTCATGTTTGGTACCACTGTACCATGAGTAATTAATGTCAGAATAGTTAAACTTATGTTTTATTGACATGCAGAACAAAATGTCCTCGTGGCTGTCTGTATAAACGATAACTTTTGAAGCCACTGTCCGATTTATTTCATAGTTTCTAAATGCAGTTTATGCCCAATTTAAATTATATTAGATTAGATTAGACAATGACGGTGCAAAGCCAAGGCTTATAAAAGGGACCCACACCCTAAAACTCCCTGAAGCAAGTCACTGCTTCCAAAATGTCGCGTCGAGTCTAGAAGCTGCTAACAGACAAGTCCGACATAATGTGCTCCGGAAGAGAATTCCAAGGACAAACACTACTTTTAGTGAAAAAGAATTGGTGGCAGCTAAGTCTTGAAACAAGTCCCTGTATGGCTGTCTGTATAAACGATAACTTTTGAAGCCACTGTTAGATTTATTTAATAGTTTTTAAATGCAGTTTATGCCCAATTTAGATTATATTATATTAGATTAGATTAGACAATGACGGTGCAAAGCCAAGGCTTATAAAAAGACCCACCCCAAAAACTCCCTGAAGCAAGTCACTGCTTCCAAAATGTCGAGTCGAGTCTAGAAGCTGCTAACAGACAAATCCGACACAATGTGCTCTGGAAGAGCATTCCAAGGACAAACACTACTTTTAGTGAAAAAGAATTGGCGGCAGTTACAAGTCCCTGCAACCTGAAGCTATAGACACGATTGCTGCTGAAATTGCAAATAAAAAAAAACTGGAATGGTTGATATCAAAAGATGCCGACAAAATATGATAGGTAAGATCGTCCCTGTCGAATCTGTCAAGAAGCAAGGAAGCTGTTTAAGCCGATCATTATTAGGAAAGTGACGAATAGGTGAAAACCACTTCATCAGGTTAACGTTGACAGTTTTCAAGTTTAACAAAGCGTGCAGCGTAAAAAGGTTTACTAATTTGCGACCTGTAATCGAGAACAGGTCTCACAAAAGTCTTTTGCAATAATGCAGGTAAGATGTATCGAGAAAAGAGAATCATACCAAAACCCCGTATTGGTAAAGAGACCCATCATGTTTTCGCCATAGAAAGCAGTGATATCGGAGCCAAAATGGGTGCCACCAAGTTTGTGGTCTGAACCGTGATCACTCAAACTTAACTGACAATCACCGAGGTCAGTTAGGATTGAGTGATCAGGGTTGGAACGGAAAACTTGGTTGCAGCCATTTTAGTTCTGGTATCACTAGTTTCTATGACGAAAACTGGATGGGTGTATTTATCCTTATGGGGTTTTTGTATGATAGTACCACTTTTGGTTGTTTGGTGGTTTAGCGTTAGTGTGAGTTTTGATTGTGAGCTCCTTCTGAAAATATAAATGTAATCGTCACTTTGGTTAATGGTTGCTGATTAATTATATTTCCAATAAAGTGCCCGTTGTATTACATTCGATTGTAAAACAGAAAGTTCCCTGTCTAGACGATGTTCATTGACCAATATGTAGGCCAATCTCTTGTTTCATGACTGGGTTAGCTTTGGGCATGACTTCGAGTCTATTTTTATAATGACGTAATGGTGTTAGTACTCATCCCTGGAGTCAATTATCAGGGATGAAGTTCTTATGTTCTTCGGTAAGCACTCTCTTATTAGCCAAGACCAATTCGGCTTTATCCCAAACTGATCCGCAGTTCATCAGTTACTCCTTGTCCCAGTTGACCTGTGCCCTTGATATTGGTATCCCATCAGACACCATTTATTCCGATTTTAAAAAGGTTTTTGAGTCTGTAATCCATAGTAAACTTCTATTTAAGGTCCAAACATGTGGCATCGGCGGCAATCTTTGCGGTTGGATATCTGCCTTTCTACAAAATCGCACACAGCAGGTGTTTATTGATGGTTCTCTCTCTTCACAGGTGACGGTACCTAGTGGTGTCCCTCAGGGCTCGGTCGTCGGTCCCTTACTCTTCGTGATATACCTAAACGATTTAACTTTTAATAATGTCAACACATTCGGATACAAATTCGCAGACGACCTAAATATTAGGGCTGCCAATGTAACCCCATTTCAACAACCCGATTTAGAAGCTGAAATCCTGAAGGTGGTTAGTTGGTCAAATTCCTGGCAGTTACCACTCTCGACTCATAAATGTTTATCTTTTCATGTCGGTACACATAACCTTTATCGTAGTTTTCACTTGGAGAATGTAACCTTGCCTTCGGTTGACGAAGTACGAGACCTGGGGATCTGGTTTACCAGGAATCTGAAGCCTTCCTTATACTGTCTGAAAATTAGTGTTTAACGTTTCGTCGCTTAGCAATTGTCAACAGATGCTTCACATCTGGCAACACAAATACTATAATCCAGGCTTTTAATTTTTCTTCGACCATTACTCGAGTACGCAAGCCCGGTGTGGTCTCCTAGCCTTTTAAAGGATATCGACCAAATTGTGTTGGTACAGCGCCGCTTTATTAAGAGTCTACCAGGCGTCCGGGACATCGATCATTTTGAACGCCTCCAATTACTCGAATTGTGGAGAAATAAGTTTGATCTCATCCTAACGTACAAGATCCTGCATGGTCTCATTTCTGTTGATCTCCTTTTCTTCGATAAAGTGCCTAACGGTCAAATGACTAGGGGACACCCTCTAAGTTGTCTGCAGGGCTCGCGCCTTAACTGTCGCCGGGATTTCTTCTCGGTCCGTGTCGTCCCAATTTGGTGCTGAGACGGTTAATATGAACACGTTAATTGGCTTTCGTAGTTAACTGGCTTCCCTGGTTTTCGCAGTTAACTTTAACTGGCTTTCGCAGTAAACTGGCTTTCAAAGAGCCATTGCATTCTTACCTTAAACGACCGCCTTGACTTCGATTTTGGCCCGAAAAACTGTTTCCCACCCTCTTGTTGGTGCGGTGTTAGCGGCTCAACATTCTTCCGGTACCTACCACGTTAATTGTGGTGAACATTATTTATTTATAAAATACAATTCCGCCGTTGCCTCAGGGTCTTTGGACTGGAACTATGACGTAACTACGACACTACGAGCTAACTCCATGCCGAGACTCTGCACTGTAAGAAGACCACAACAGGGGAACTTTGTCAGTTTTACTTTGGGCAATTATGGTTTGAAGAAGTTGTAAGCTGACGTAACATTTAATGTTATTAAGCTTAAAATTTAGATTAACGGACCTTAACACCTCAGAACAGAGCAAGTTGAAGTACTCTAACTGACGTTTTAGCTGTAATTAATACCGTGACAATTTGAAGTGTCTTATCAGCCTAACCTGAGGTAAGCACAATTAAAGTTGAGCACTGAATCCCTAATCTGCCACAATGTACAGCATTGTGCAAAATTTCAGCTCAAAATTCATTGGGTACAAATTTTTTCAAACTTATGTTACTAAAAAGTGTTCTAGAGTCCCAGCCAAACTGTCATGGCACACAAAAACAAACAAAAAAAACCTTCTTAGTTTGTTTGGCTCATCGTTCGGAACACATGTTCCTTATTTCATCGCGTTACTTCCAAAGTGTTCCATCTTACTTTTGTCCACAACTTTGTTTGCACCAACTTCTCTCTTTATTCCCTCCCTCCACCTTCCACCCCCTACCCCATTACCTCGCTCTTCCCCAGTAGCTGTCGTGTCCCCAGACGGCCCCCGCGGGCAGTGTCCGTAGCCCACAAGCGAGTCTCGACGGAGCCGGGGGACTAATGGGCATTTCATTCGTTGGACAGCCAACAGCACCGCTCCATTTGGCCCCCACCCACGCCTAAAAGCCCACCCGCAATCAATGCATCAACAGACAGACAAGCCAGTCGCTAACCAACAGAAAAAAAAATGCTGGAAAAAAATAAGGAAACCACCAAAGCTGGTTGGTTGTTCTAGTTCAGGGTCTGACTTCACGTCAAAATGGCCCGCTACCAATTACGCTTTCAAAGCTGTTAATCCTGTCGTCCAAACCTGGCAGCAGTCAACGAAAAACACAAGACAACCCGACAGCTCTCAACGCTGATCTGCGCTACAAACAACTGTGCTGGTCTGCCAAACCCGCATCTCGTTATCTAACCCGGGTGTTTGGGTTTCACAGAAAACTGAACAAAACATACATGCTTGTGTCCGAAAATGCACACGTTTTGTCAAAATGGATGTAACGAATCCTGTTTATACTTTTTTCAACCTAAAGTTTAACTCCACAAATGCAGTTACTTTCTGGGTAGCATGTTTTATAATTCCTTGCCCACATAAATTAAACGTTTGAATGAAATGTCATTATTTAAGAAATATTTGTTCAGGTGACTACTTGATCTAAACCAATCTAACTTAGAACATTTCTTCAGTATTGAGTTAACGTTTTCTAAATTTAAATGTTTTGTTTCATTCTTCGTTTCGTTCAGCAAAGTTTTGTGGTATTGTTTTACTTGGATTACTCTTGTACGTTTTTTTTTGTTTTTTTGTTCCTTATCTTTGCAATTTTACGTAAATTGTTTTTCTTTTTTCTTTTTATGACTGTCCGTGCATTTGCTTCTAAATAATAATAATAACCTCAGCTCAACAACCGGTAAGTTAAACGCACCTCCAAAGCCAAAGTCGATAAAAATAAATCGTGAGGCTAGAAATTAAAGGTTAAGGTTTGATTTTTTTTTACAGTTTGCAATTAAAATATTAAATAATTAGCGCATTATTTCAATTTTAAGGTACGCGTGAAACGACGAAGTTGGATGACGAAATAACTCTTAAAACTGTATTTCATAAAATTACACCTCAGTTAAAGAAATAAAAATAAGTCGTAATTAGCTGCGTGTTTTCGTTTACACCTCCGTATTAATCCAGCACGACCAAACCAAGGGCATCGGATACCCGGGTTATAAACCTTTCAATTGTGGTAGGACAAAACTAGCAGGACGAGCGAATGGTAGCCACCGTCAAATTCGTGCAAAGCACGTTCAGGAACCAGATTGTCAGTGACAGAAAATTTGGCGCTCCCTCCACTGCTTTCTGTGAGTGCAGTAAAGGATCTTTTTCACCCTTTCTGTTCACCTGCTAGGAAAAGAAATGTTCAAACTTTCAGTAGAAATTCCTGAATTTTAGTGGTCAGGAGTGCCTTTGGCTTTGAGGGGGTTTGACTGCTACACTACCTCGCACGCATCGAACACTCTACCTGAATCTATCTGTCCAACCTAATTCATCAATCCACTTTCGTGTATTGCGTCTTTAGACTGCGGCTATCACATGTTAGTAAAGCGCATCTGAACTACGCCACTAGAGCGAGCCCGCTGTTTTTACCCAACACGCCACGTAGAGCTGACCTTGAATTGCATCCTACATGCGGTCAGAGTTCCCAAATGAGGTTCTCCCACGTTAAAAACAAGAACTACCGTCGTAGCCTACATGTCATTACGCTAAGCGACCAAACGTCGCGAGTGTCGTACTCTCAAATAGCGGCTTCACGAAATAAACCATTCCGTTAGGATCGTGCTACACGCCTTCTGCTTTACCTAGCACAATGAGTCAGCCACCGAGCTGAACAATCACTTGAAACCGAAATAATTCATGTCAGTCTCTTGAAAATACCTTTTCAGAACTGTTCCTTAAATTAGTTTCCGACCGTGGTAAGAATGTTCACTAAAAGCAAGTTCACTAAAAGCTTATATGAACACAAAATTTTGTCCCTTCTCATTCAAATCTTACACTTAATAGCACACACACAGTAGCATTAGGGCCAAAATTGGGGGAGGGTGATGACCCCCAAACTAAAATTCACTGCAACGCATAAATCAAAACAATTATTCAAGTCATTAAAAGTAAAACTTGAAAAAAAAAGAAATAAAATGAATACGGTTTACTTGACATACTCGTAAAAAAACGTTTAGGTCATTCTGAGAGCTTGAAATCCCTCAAAAGCCTTTTGTCGGCTTTAACAGCAGCAGGCAAGTACCGCAGGAAAGCTTCTCCCCAGTAATACGATTCTTGCTCGGTTAGAGTGCCCATAGCACTAAATTCGCACTTTCTAACTTTTCATTGGTGCGTACACAGACACCTAAGTTTATAGATTAAATCAAGTCCAAAATTCACGTGGATAACGATTCTCAAAAACTATACAATCAAGTCACATTACTGCCGACAATTACTAAAATTATTGAAGACTACCTTGCTATACAAATTCAAAACTTCTTGGTCAAATTTAAAATAATTTTCCTATTTTTTAAAATTTGGATATCCAATATAAAAAGAAGGGTGCAACAAAACTAAAAAAAAAATTCCTCAAAGGTTCTCCGCCTTTCCTACCATAAATTACTAAATCCGCACCTGCTCTGCCACAGATCAGCCAGCACGACCACCAGTATACACAGAAAATCTACGCACGAGTTCCGAAACCCTCTTATTTCACTCTTAACGGTTTATTTCACTACTATTAAAGGTGCATATTCACCGAATGACATGTTGCAGCATCTAGCGCCCTCTACCATTATTTAGTTTTACGTGTGCACTTGGTTTCAACAAGCGAAGAAATGCGCAAAGAAATTTATTTTTACACAACAAACTAGCCTCGTGCCTCCTTAATTATTGAATGTAAAGTAGGTGCGTCCACGTGCATCTGGGAGCAAGCGGTCAAGGTTGACGATATCACTGTCATTAGATGGCGCACATCTAGCAGTTCAAAATTTGCGTTTCAAAACGGTCGATATTTATAAAAATGCGTCCGTGATGTCATTAGGCTTAACTTCACCGCTTCCTCTCTGGTGCACGTGGGTGCACCAACATTACACGCAATAATAAGGAGTCACGTGGCTTGTTTGTTACATAAAAAAAAATTATTTGTGTGCACCTTCGCCTGTTGAAAGTAAGGGCTTGACCGAATTAAATAGCGGTAAATGGCTATAGATGCTGCAGCGGTGGCAATCCCTCTTTAAAGAGAGTAGCACCAATACGAGATTAATTTTTAAAAGAAACCATTAAAATGCAAACAAACAATTCAAACGACATTTCGGAGAAAACGTCCTCCGTCATCAGAATTTCAATTAAAAATAAAAAAAAATATACCGCAGTATACATTGCGACGTATTTTAAATTTTTTTATTGAAAACCTGATGACGGAGGATGTTTTCTGCGAAAGGTCGTTTGAATTATTTGTGTGCACCTTAACGGCTTCTTTTTAAATTTATTTATTCCACTACAGCGCAAATTATTTTTGCGCTAAGATTAGTCCTTAGCAAAGTAAGACTGAAAGACTTCAGAGTCCTTATATACGTCACTTTTGATTAATACGACAAGGACAGGAAACGAAGGCTTCGAACCGGTTCTATGTAAACTAGCGTTTGACGAACGCACCTATTTCGTTCGTTCTTTTAATGGGTAGTCAGTATATTGAAAATCAAATTCTGACCCTAACTTGGACGCAATTCAATATCAGGAGCCCATGATGGCTGAGCTATGGAATGCGAATGCGTGGAGTACGTACTTTTTAATTGCCTTAGAGAGAGAATAATTATGTAGCACAAAAATCTGCCAAGATAACCACTGTAATCAGTAAATTGGTAAAAAAAAAAACAAAAAAAAAAAAAACATGAAGTACCACAAAATAAAGAACACAATGAAGGAGTCTCCAACACAACTCTACCGTATGTACCACCGTTCGAACTGAGTTCTAACCCCATGTGGCCAGTTGTCAAACTAAAGTCTCCTTTTTTTACGTTTGCGGAAAACGTGCGTTAAATTTCGCTGTGGAGATTTTAGCCGAATAAAATATATGTGAAAAATATCCCTTGTGCTGCGAATTGTCCAAACATGTGTCAATTCAAAAGAACAAACGTTTAAACGAACTTAAAACGAGGAAGGCAGCTTGTTTCTCGAGCCAAGGCCGACTGGAATAGAAATTATGTAATAAAATAATATAACACGCGCCTGCTGCGTGAAAACCACCAAGTCATACAACAAACGGAATTTAATTTCAACAGGTTATGTTCCTGTCATGTTCACAACAAGGCATTAAAAACACACCCACGATGGGCTGTACCAACCACATACACCATCTTGGAAATTAGAATTTCCAAGATGGTGTATGTGGTTGGTACAGCCCACCGTGGGTGTGTTTTTAAATTGTTTTTTTAATGACTTGTTGTGAACATGACAGGAACATAACCTGTTGAAAATTAAATTCCGTTTATTGTATGACTTGGTGGTTTTCACGCAGCAGGAGCGTGTTATATTATTTTATTACCCATTTGACCACTGCTCTGACGTTGAAGAAATTATGTGTCTCGCTTCCCGACTCTACACCAGTTCTCGCACGTGGCGTGAAGTTAAATCCTCTCAGCACTGTTTTGGTAAAATAAGATTAGGGCGATGTTAGATCTGGCTTGGAGCCAGGAGCTGAAACTTGCTGCTTCTCTCCCAGACGCCCTTGTGTAAACGATGGAAGGCGTAGCGGGAGTTACGACGTAGTTAATGACACGTGTTTACCAGTTATTTGCTCCTGAGAATACTGAAATACGACGTTTCGGGTTAACTATCACCGTTTTCAAGCATACAGTCATAGTTTTGGCAAAAGTCCTTCTTCTTCATACATTAAAAAAAAGGTAAAATAGCGCAAAGGAAAGTGCGAGACATGCCACTGCACCACGAATATGTGTGTTGGTAGAAAAGACGCCAGTAAGCCTATAAACTAAAAGTTACTTCAAGTCAATTACCAATTAACTGGGCAAAAAACGGCTTCGCCGTTTAGAAAAAAAACAGAGCTCGTATCCCCCATACTCACAGCCGTGAAGGTGCACGAATAAAAACGGATTAGAGTTCACTCGAACGCAAAGAAACTATAATTTGAACTATAATTTGTGTTCATTTTGTGTGTAAATTTTTATCTTTCAATTTTGTAATGTTTTGCTGTTTTGGAGTTCAAATTATAGTTCGTGGCGTTCGAGTGAACTCTAATCCGTTTTTATTCGTGAACCTTCACGGCTGTGAGTATGGGAATACGAGCTAAAATGTTTTTTTTTCTAAACGGCGAAACCGTTTTTTGCTCAGTTAATTTGTTGGCTTTTTCGCTTCCTTTTTATATTAATTGCTACGGTCTAGTCTATCATGTGTCCACTGTCCACCGATTTTTGTTTTCTAAAAAACGGAACATTAGAAATGCATACTTATGTTCAGGTTACGCCCAAGGTTTGTCCCATGATTATTCTTTGATGGCAACACATCAGCGTGTGTCTAGATTTAGCATGCGTCATCTCGATGAGTAGTTGATTCTGGATTGTTTCAGTATCACGGCAAACAATCACGAAACAATTCAACTGGCTTCCCGAAGCCCGCATTGAAAAAGTAAATAAGTCACCCAGTCATGTCGGCCGCCCAATTTCTCAAAATTTAAGACTTCGCACGCTACGGTTTAAAACTTGAAGATTTAAGGCAAAATCAAGACCATTTAATTTTGGTTCTCCACAACGAGCTAGCTAACTCAAACAACGACAATGTTAGTTTCCCGGCACCCAACCATCGTTGCATCTTGTTGGAGTGAGCTATAATCCGATATTGTGCGCCTCGCCTATTGTTACCCTATTGTTACATGTTGCAGCATGGTAACATTTTGACATTGTTAGCCGCTCCGCCGCCTCCGCCTCCTCCTGTCCAATTTTCTGAAATTCTCGTGCGCAAACGAACTCTAATAAGCACGGCCGTGCTAATAACACAAAGCCAACGAAAATTTTCCTTTATTTTATAGCACATCCTGGATCTCAGCCGTTCATTGTTGTGTTCCTGCATCCTTGTATTGTTATGAGAAGGTTGAGATGCGGATATCGGTTGATAACTGGACATCATTCTGCAAAAATGTGTCAAGCCACGTAAACATGTATTTGAGATAACGAATGTTAATGTTCTTATATATTAAAAAATACAGTGTTGTAGTAGCATTACTGTTTGTTTTTATATAGACGAACAGTAATGCTACTACAACACTGTATTTTTTTATGAATAAAGAACATTAACACTTGTTATCTCAAAAGTATGTTTACGTGGCTTGACAGATTTTTGCAGAATGCCGTCCAACTATTGTTACCCAAACCGTTGCACGTGAACTGCTGTGGATTTGTTTATTCCTGCGATAATTTTGGTTCGTCCGAGATGCTTTCCTGCGGTGCTTGCTTGCCAATGTTAAAGCCCACAATCGTCCTTGAGGGATTTCTAGGTCCCAGAATACTCAAAAAGTTTTTTTTTTTTTACGTATATATCAAGTAAACTGCATTCATTTTACTTCCTTTTTTCATTTTTTCCATTGTTTCAAGTAAGGTGCGTTGCAATGCATAAGTAAAAACAATCACGCAATCGTTAAAAGTAAAATGTAAAAAAAAAAAGGTAAAATTAACGGTTTACGATATACACGTAAAAAAAATACCTTGAAATCCCTCAAAAACATTTTGTCGGCTTTAACTGCAGCAGGCAAGTACCGCAGGAAAGCTTCTCCCCAGTAACACGATTCTTGCTCGGTTAGAGTGTCCATAGCACTCAATTCATATTTTCTAACTTTTAATTGGTGCGTACACAGAGAACTAAGATTATAGTTTTAAATCAAGTCCAAAACTCACGTTGATAACGAATCTCGATGACTATACAATCAAGTCACGTTACTGCCGACAATTATTAAAATTATTGAAGGCTACCTTGCAATACAAATACAAAACTTATTGGTAAAATTTAAAGTAATTTTCGAAAAGAAATTTGAATTTTCCAAATAAAAAGAAGGGTACAACTAAACCACTGGATTTTTAATTAAATTGCTACTCTTTCATTAAATAAAATGAATTTAATGGCGTTAGCTAACTAAACTACAGAACGCATTCGACACACTAAGGTTAAAATATTACACAATTTGTGTTGTGTTGTCAGTTCCCTAGAATTCTTAAAAGTTAGCCTCTAGTAAAAGAAAAAGTTTTTACTAGAACATTATTACCTGTTGTCTTGAAACTAACCAATTACGCAGAGTGCCATTTACTCGACAGAATGGTTCAGGATTATGTATAACTCAAAATATTTCACAAAATAAATAACGATGCAAACCTATTTCCGTTGATTTTTGGATTTAAAAATCAGACAGACTGCCTGCGTGGGAACTGACCTTCAGCCTTTAGTCTGAAAGGTCGAAGGTTCAAGTCCCGCTCAGTCTGTTTAAGTTCAAAAGGCAACAGAAATAGGTTTGCAGCTGTATTTATTTATCACTTACGAGCCGACTTTGCTTTCCGTCAGGAATTTTTTTTCAAGTTTAAGAGGGGAGAAAAAAAACTTCGAAATTGTACTTTCTTCAGGGTTCGTACACGGCCATGAATTCCTTGAAATGCCTTAAATTTGAAAACCGAAAATTCAAGGCTTGAAAATTCAAGGCTCGTTAAGTTGCAATTTTTGTAGTCAGAGCCTTGAAATGGCCGCGAATTTTGTGAGTGCCACTTTGTATGAACTGAGGTTAATGCCGAATCCATTTCTTTTATGAACGATGCACCCGTCGATTTGGACTGGTAACACACAAAGAGAGGTACCGTGCAGTCAAAGCAATTTTCCCAGAAGGACCAGCTGGGCAAGTGTTGTTCCATTGACTGTTAGTTGCTGCATTTCTCATTTCTCCTTGTCCATTGGTGAGGGGGGATGGGGAGGGGGGAACGTAACGCTTGTCATCGTTTACGACGGTTTAGTTTCCTACTGCAAACTAGGAGCACACATCTGGCAAAATACTGGAATTTAAAAGGTAATTTTGTTATGTGCGACCAAGTTTCTTTCACCCCTCTCGGACTTAACATTTTGTTTTTTTAGTTATCCTTACTTCTGAATCACTCTTTATTTCAGCATCAAACTCTCAGAGTGCAAGGTAATCGAACATCACAAAATTGTAAATAACTGATGCCCAAACTTATAAATTTTGAGAGAATTCAAGCTTTCCGTGCATTGCATATTTACCATTTCCCAACACAAAATACCGATGAAGTGAATCAGTAATGTTTATATGTATACATGCACGTGTTAAATGCTGTCTATGGACGTTTCCTTTTGGCCGTGTCAGTATGGCTCAGCGGTAGGACCTCGGCGTTTGGTTTCAAAGGTCCTGGGCTCGATTCCCCGCTCAGGCAGTCTGACATATAAGTCCAAAAGGCAACGTAAATAGGTTTGCATCTGTATTTAATATTGTAAATAAGAGTGAGTCTTCTTGCAAATGACTGGTGTTAAGGCCTTCGGGCTGGACACACGTCAAACATCTTCAGTCTTCCTACAAAATTCCTCATCGTACCCCAAGAGACGAAAAGCTGGCAAAGAAGCAAAATGAGCGAGTAGGGTGAGCGACGTTCTGAGACGCTCATCTCTGATGCTCAGATTTCTAGCAAATACGCAACAGGACAATTAATGGTGAAATTGCTACCATGTGGAAAGAGGGAGGAACGATCGAAGCAAGCATATCTTCGTATGACGATGCAGTAAAATTTAAACAAAACTAATAACCGAGAATGCACTGTAGGTAACTGAGGTCTTGGACAACACCACTAGAGCGAGCAATCCCGCGCAATGTGGCTGTTTACTACAACATGGTTAACCCCGGAAATAATGAACCACGCAAACAACCGAGAAGAAGATTGTCCCAAACTTATAGATTTTGAGAGAATTCAAGCTTTCCACGCATTGCACATTTACCATTCCCAGCACAAAATACCGACGAAGTGAATCAGTAATCGATACTACAATTCTCCATTAACCACTCACTTCTGTCGCTTATGGATTGCTACAGTTCAAACCACTATGTGGATATGATACAGAATTCATACATAACGTCGTTTAAAGCAGAAGATTCCTGCTTCAATTTACCGAGTTATTTAGCGACGATTTGTGGGAACAAAAACTTTTAAGAAATTGTCTATAATTTCCACTGCACTAGGAATTATCGACGAAAAGTTTTTTTTTTAAATCAACTTTCTGTAGGTACTAACATCAGAATAAATAATTAATCCACCTTCAAGAGTTTTGAAGGAAAGAGGCAAACAATCCAAACGGAGAAATCATACACTTGAAATAACGTAGTACAGTTAGCCACCTTTATGCACTTACGTTTCATCGGAGTGGCATGACCCGGTAACGTAAAGTGCATAAAGGTGGCTTACTATACTACGTTATACTACGTGATTTTCGCTGTTTGGCTTGTTTTCTGCTTTACTTTATATAATTTACTGCGATTTGTGTTTATATATTTAAGAGTTTTGAACTTTGCTTCACTGTGATGCTAATAAAAACAAAATCTTCTGTTTGCCCCAAATGCAACAAGTGTCAGTAGCTATTAGTTTTTGTTAACATATATTTAAGAAGTCACGACCTAGCGTGATAAAATATGAAATAATGAATAAATCACAAGGTTAATGTTAACGACACAAACAGTCAGCATTAATAAGTGATATTGTGAAAAAATAGACGCACTAATCGTGTTTTAGCGTTTCTTGATTAGTGTACACTAGATTAGTGAATCTCGTATTCTAACAAGCCCAGTCTTTAATGCTGACTGTTTGTGTCAGCATTAAAGACTATTAAGGTGAAAAAGATGCATCATTGTTCTCACACAAGTTGGAACTACAGCTTCGAGCAACGTACAATGTAATTTGTTGTTGAAATACAGTATAAATAACTATAAGTATTACTATTATTAAATAAATAGAGATAAATCGCGGTAAATAATATTAAGGAAAATAAGACAACAGTGCAAATCAGCGTTATTCTATAGTCTGTTCCACATTATGCTTACAGAAAACTAACTGTATGATACCATGTTTCCTTGCACTACGGGTGCAAAAACATGTGGATATCACAAATGCAGACTCTACACAGTTACTGTTAGAGTCTAAGAGTGGGATATTAACATGTGTTTGCGCTCGTAGTGGAAGAAAACGTGACGTCATACAGTTAGTTTTCTTAAAACATAATGTGAAACAGACTATAGCGTATGGGTTTCTCTGACGGCTTATTTCCCATTTTTCTTTGGAGTGGCTAAAACCGCCTAGCTCTGGGCGCTTCAGATCAATATCAATACTTAATATCAAGATGAAATAAACCAATGCCCAATCGGGCGACTGTAAAGAGTATATAGGACGTAGCGGCTTATTGTAGTTTGGTTTTGCAACAGGGTACTTCATTTTAATGTTAAGCAGCCAAAGTCACTCGCACTTTGGGCCCTCCAGCCACGCATTGCAAATTGCCCTTCACGTAAATTGTTTCGATCAAGCATCTCGTACACATCTTTTCCTATGTTTAGTTCATTTTGCACATGTATTTCGTTGTTGCTTAGGCTGCATTTTCAGATTGCGGCTTTTCATTGCAAGAATATCTCCTTTTGTATGTCGCGTAGCTTTCAGATTTTTGTTTATGATGCATCACGTAAACGTAAGGCCTACTCGTCTCCTCATTGGTTTGGTTCACTTGCAGTCTTTTTTGTTGCAGTGTTCGTTTCATTGCACCGATTTTAGGTGCCGATTTTGAAACTTGCACCATTATACTTGTATAGACACCTTGTTGGTTGTCACAAATGATGAATGCCTTCTGGATATCATGCTTATTCACACCTTGTTTTGGTTGTCGTCCAGCCAAGCGTCTATTTTTTCCTTAAAAGTAAGTTTTTTTGTTCTTGTGCAATTTCTAAGGTAAGAAATTGTCTGGAATAGCCATACACCTTGCCGATATTTTATTGTTATTGTAATGCACCTTGGTTCTCGTTTTTTTCCTTCTGAATGTTGCGCATTTGTCTCCTTTTGGCTAAGTATAATTTCAATATTACTGTTGTTGATTAACTTGCTTCTTGTACCTGCTTTCCCTAAATGTAGTTCACTATACACATTTAATGCCGCGTGCCTTTTAGATCACAGTATTTAGTCGTTGTGCACCTTGCATCAACCTCCTTGTGGCTGTCGTGCTACTTCATTTTGTTTTTCGTGCACCTTGTAGTTTGTTGTTGGTGTATCCAACGACAAGAAGTTGAAGAAATGATGATGAAGCTGGCCTCCATTCCTTAAAGACTTTTTTCCCGTCCACAAGCCTGCCTTATTTCAAGTCTTTGATCAGGTATTGTCCATTGTCATTGCTATCCACCTAGATCTTGTGTTCTCGTGGCATTCACGCACATAGTAACATCTTCTCCAGGTTGTTTTACATTTTCCGGGCAAGAGTCTGTAATTGCTGTGCACCTTGTATGCATCTACCTCTCCTGTGTGTCGTGCTTTTGGCTACCTGCTACTGGTTTTCTTGCATACTCAAAGGAATATCTCATAAATCACTAAACATGAAATACATCTGCATTATTAATATCATAAGCAAGTGAGGACTAATAACGACAGCAAGCACTGATTGGCTAATGCATTTCTACGTCACCATCTTCGGTCAATCAAAACGGACGATATATGGGCCACTGTCTAATAGGGCAGTGACACGACGTAGTATTATTGTGTATAACTCTATGGTGGAGCCAGTTACTGGGTTAGCTGCAAGGTACACTGGCGGGAAAAAGGAAGGTCGTCGTACTGAAGCCAATGCTATTAGAATGGATTTCTTAAGCCTATAACGCATGATTTTTGTTGTTGGAGAAAACAACGTTCTTTTAAGCCTAAGAAATCCGCTCTCAAAGCACTGTCTTGACTAGAAGTGCCGTTTTTTCCCTTACTTTTTTTATCTAGTGCACCTTGTAGCTATGCCCACCAAATTGTATCTCGTAGCCAATATGACGTCACATGACGCAGCTCTATAGCTCACGCATGACAAAGGAACATAAAATAAATAAATATAATTCTCCACACTTGGTGGAAGGATACGGAAAGGTGGTGAGCCGCTTACTGAGTTCCGGGATATCATCGGTTCAGGGCAGTGGACGCTTGAGAAAATGCTGAAGGGGTTCACATTTAAGCATTCTGCTGGAGGCTGAGACCGAACGCGCATTTACAGTTTCCTTACTAAGTGAGTTCCAAATAGGAACAACCCGTGCCAAAAAAAAATGTCTACGACAGTCTACACGGGAAGCTAGAGCAGCTAATTTCCAATTACATGAGCGCCGTCGCATAACATAATTGGAAACCACGAGGGAGAACTGCAAGGCCAACCGAGATTGAATAGTTGTTGCACAGTGCAGCGAGAAGTGGAAAAATGTTTAACAATGTGAACTCGTTTATGACCTATCCGTTCTCCTCACGTAGTGAAGGATGTTGCCAACTGCCATTGCCCACCAAGAGGGGTGAAGGGGAGGGGTGAAGGGGTTAGTAAGGTTTGTGGACGGGGACTTGCCACGCCATTTACCAAGCACATGCCGTCCTTCGATGCGTTACCAGCTATACCACACGCCGTGGCTGTTTGCTGTGACGTGCATATCACGTGACTGGGCTAGTCCAATCAGACGGCCAAATAGCCGTTTTTCTCATTCGTCATTGGCTAACTCATGGTGACGTCACTGCAAACAGCCATTGCGCATGGTTTAGTGCTATAATAATGTGTCTTAGCGCCTGAAAATCGCATGACAGTGTTAAGTGATCAGGAAGCTACACTGCTCTAAGACACGGCTTATACCGTGAAAATACGTGTGGAAAATGTATTTGAGAGACTGCAAGATAGTATTTCTACATGGTGAAACAGTGGTTATACGATTGACAACCCTTCTTGTCGTTGTTGCTAGTGCTGCCAAGAGGATCGAGGATCGAGGCTCGGGTGGCTGAACACTTGGCTCATGTGGCTGGCCTCACGGTAACAAACCTAACTTAAACAAGAAAAAAACAGTCAGACTTTTCCCCCAAGGTCGGAAAACTAAGAAAGCCAAGACTCGACAGGAGCGAAGTCACCATCACTATTGGAAAACAAATTAAGCATCTTGATTTTGGTTTTACTTGGCATTAAAGTCAAAAGCTCGCACTGCTACAAAATGCCAACTAGATGAGAACTTGAAGCCAAATAGTGGGAGTGATGTGTACAACCAAATAACAGTGGCCTCCCCCACACCCAGTATGGAACCACACAGTTGCCAATATTACGGCCTTTAATGGTTGCAGGCCCTTAAGAGGCTTTCTGCTGGACAACCAGTTTATCGACGAGTGTTAAGGCAACCGGAGGATCACTTGTTGCGCTTGGTTCCCGTCGACCCTTCATGACCTGCAGTCCTGGGTCTGATAACTTTGGCTGTGGACCAAGGACCGCAATCAAGACTGTATTACGTTAGTTGCTAATTACCATCTTGTAAAAATTGTATCTAATACTGTATGCTTTCCATGCAATTGCTGTTGTTGTCGTTGCTTAGGACTTGCAGCCTGGTTGGTCTCTTAGTTACGAACTGGTTGTCTAACTTCCTCCTTTATACTTGCCACACCAAGATGTCTTTCTCGGTGAATTCTTCTCGTATGTCCATTAGAATTCTTCAAACTATTTCCCTGAACTAATTTCAACCCCGAGCCTTCTCTTGTCTTTACCTTTACTGACTGCCGATCCATTGTGGGTGAGCTCTCACCATCTTAACTGTCATTAAAATCTGAACCACTAAAGGTGGAGTCAGTCCTATTCTTCGTTAGGCCTATGCACCATGACGTATCACAACTAGAGTTCCCTTCCATCGCTCTTTGTGTTGGCCTGTTTCACCACTTCACATCCGTCGACACACCAGGATCGTCCTAAACATCCTCGATGTTCGTTGCTGCCCAGAAGAGATCCTTGTTACGGACCTGCATCCATTAAAGCCTTAATATTGGCAGTGCGGTTCCTCATTGAGAGCGTGAGGGCGTCGGCCCCTGTTATTTTTTGTTGTGTTCAGATGAGAACTTATGTCTAATGAATAGGAGACCCTGCCGAAAATCCTGCTAAAATTTCCAGCGTTCCTTTAACCATGGTCCTGAGCTTTGGGAGAGGCTGATCTTCATATCATGAAGATGAAGAACGGTCTTGAATAATCTATTTGCTCGAAGTGTGAGGGCTTGTAAAACTAGTGCCACCCAGTCTCTGTACCTGGCCGAGGTTCCCACCCTCTCCCTCAGGAAAGAGCAATCTACCATAAAGCCACATGGATCACTGAAGAATGAATTAAAGAAGTTGGAGAGGTTAACCTTTCGGACTTCTCACAACCATCTGTAAAACGTAGAAATGAAACTCATTAGTTCAACCGACATTGAGCCCCTGTATGTCAGCATTTTTACTGATGGTTCGAAAATCGAGGGTAGAGTTGGCTGTACCTAAGATAGCCACCATCTGAGGAAACCTGTTCCCTCTGAGAAGTTCAGCCTCACCAATTGTTGCTCTGCCTTCCAAGCAGTACGGACGTAAACTCAGCACTGACCCATTGCCAGATTGTGTGCAATCAGTACGAAATCGTCCCTCGTCAGCACCTGTAGGTTGGTAAAAGAATGTTGTAGGTTGGTAAAGAGCTGCGAGTGTACCTAAGGCCTTTTGGTTGTCCAGAATTCTAAAGGCGTTTTCGAATTTGTGAATGTTAGATTGTCAATAGCAAATACAATCATCCTGTTTCCGAAGAATATGACGCTAACCAGTGTCGCAAAACAAATACGGACTAACATAGCCAAGGATGACCAGCCTTGGCTATGTCGACTGCTTGGTGGTGTCACATGTCTCTTCGATGCGCTTAACCAAAGTGTAAACATCAAACTGGATTGGGTTAAGGCTCACCCAATGAAGTTACGATAAAGGAGGAGGATAAAGGACTCGTACTATCTTCTGAATATTACTGCACATTCTTTAATATGCTGACCCATAGCAAACTGGCAACAACGACGGTGAACTAAAAACTACGGTAGGCCGAAACGTAGAACCCATCCAAGAATAACTTGCTAGGTTCGAGATTATTGCAAAAAAGGGAATTTCAGTGTTACATCATGGGAAAAATTTAAGAGTATCTTACTCGGTTCAACTTGTCTCGTTCTGATCACTGTGGATGTGGCTTTGGTCCAGAAACGGTTAAACTCTTGCGGAAGAGATTTGCTTTAGACTTTCAAGAGACTGCCAGGACATAATTTCTGGGAGCTGCGATCCCATAATTTCCAATGGAGAAGACTTGGCAAGTATTTCGAGAGTGCAGATTTTTATAAGATGCTTTAATTTCGTTTCCAAAATCCATTAGGCACATTTTTTGTCGGTTTAATGTCATCGATTGCTTCAACACTTGAAGTATATATATTTTTTTAAAATCCTGTTTAAACCTCGCTATTCGTTGGTGGGCTTTTTTCGTACTAGGAAGTGTCATCCTGCCACCAGCAATACGCACTTTATAACTTCCTTCTACTATAATCTTGCTTCTATTCAAAGTTGCGTAGACTGAACTGTCTTCTTGACGTAGACTGTTCTGTCCTCTTCTACCGTTTGAAAGACCCAATTAAGAACTGGAACGCAGTGCGTGCAAACGTTTGGCAAAAAAAAAAAGGTTCGTCGTTGTTACAATTATGTATCAAAATGATATAAATCCAAGAAGATACACGTCTTTTTAAATCTCCCCTTAAAATAAGTTTAATGTGAGAAAAAAATCGAAGACCTGTGCCACCTTCCCTTCCGAGTTATTCTTGATTCCATCAACTGTGGAACTGCATCGAAAGAGAAGATCAAACTTAGACGTCTCACTTCCATTATATTCCCTTTCTCTTTAATTCGCACATTTTAAAACTCCAACGCACGACCCGTCGGCGAGCGAAACGTGGGGGTTGGGGGAGGAGGGGTGGGGTTGGGGTCGTGGGGGAGGGGGTATGTCGTTCGTTCACTTGTTCGCGCACGGGGAGTTGCTTCAGCAGCGTCACTCAAGCATGGCTCGCGCGCTGCTCGTGTGGCCCGCCAGGCTGCGCTACTGTCACGTATGCAAGTTTTATGAAAGCCAATCAGAGCCCGAGTGATAAATGTGCTCGTGGAAGCAATGAATAAATTATGCAGGACACTGGAGACTGTCAACGCGCGAAATCGGCTGCACGAGCCAATTGATAACCGTGCGCGAGCTACCGACGGATGAGGTAGGGGGAAGAGATGAGGGATCAGGGGACAGGCAGGGATATGGAGAAGAGGGGGAGAGGTGTCAGGGATGAGGCACGAGTGTACCTAAGGCCTTTTGGTTGTCCAGAATTCAAAAGGCGTTTTCGAATTCGTGAATGTTAGATTGAGATTGTCAATAGCAATCCTGTTGTCGAACAATATGACACTACCACTGTCGCAAAACAGATACGGACTGGACTCACCGTGGCGTGAGCCGTAAGGCTGAAAACGGCACGGTAACAAAAAATAACTTTATTTGAATTGCATCATCATTCTGACGATCACTATGTGTTGCAATATAAATAGACTTCAACACAATTGTCGGATCATGGCTGTACCGTTGAATCTGCAATAAAAACAAGTGACTTATTGATAAGCAAGGATGGTCCACCGGTTTTACTAATACAAAAGCTGTACTAAGCTGGATAACTAATGGCAAATAAAGTTGGAAATCTGAGTTTGTTCGATTCCAGATCAGAGCATTCCCGCAGCAATCAACTATTTCAGAGGAAAGGTTGAAACGAAAATACCTGTAGAACCTCTTCCAAAGCTTTTTTAAACACTGACTTTATGGAAAATAACATCCTGCTTCACAAAAAATTCCAACTTTGACTTCACAAAACCATGTCACATCATGATGTCTTGGAGATGGTAAGGTCTTAAAACCAGTGACGAGTAGTGTTGCATGACACTATTGCTTCCACACATCAATAACTTTGACGAACTGAAGAGATCAAATGAACACTGTACTCCAAGTGAAGCAGGTGAAATCTCCTCACCAAATGACTTATAAGGCAAGTTACTAACATTTAGTGATGTAAGGAGCCGTAAGAACATAATACGATACTACAGCTTCCAGTACATCAACATCTTTGATGACGCAGGTGCCCATTGTACACACATTACTCCAGATGAAAGAGTTTAAGTCTCATCACCAGACTCCTCATAAAACGAGTTCTTTAAACCAATGACGAATCTCGTTGCGTGACACTGCATAGCATATAGCTTCCAAACCCTCATTATTCGGGAACTGAGGAGATCAGCTCATCTTGAACAATCAAAAGATGGAAGCGAAAATATCCTCATCACACACCTCATAAGGCAAGTTATTAAAACCAATGACGAATCTCTTTGCGTGACACTCCATAGCTTCCACACCCCCATTCTTCGGAAACTGAGGAGCTCAGCTCATCTTGAACAATCAAAAGATGGAAGCGAAAATATCATCATCACACACCTCATAAAGCAAATTCTTAAAACCAATGACGAATCTCGTTGCGTGACACTGCATAGCATAGCTTCCAAACCCTCATTATTCGGGAACTGAGGAGATCAGCTCATCTTGAACAAAAGATGGAAGCGAAAATATCCTCATCACACACCTCATAAGGCGAGTTATTAAAACCAATGACGAATCTCTTTGCGTCATAGCATCCACACCCCCATTCATCGGGAAATGAGGAGCTCAGCTCTTCTTGAACATTCAAAAGATAGAAACTAAAAATATCCACACCACACACCTCATTAAGCAAATTCTGAAAACCATTGACCAATCTCCTCGCATGACACTGTTTAGTTGCGAACATTTAGTGATATAAAAAAGCCGTAAGAACATAACACGATACTACAGCTTCCAGTACATCTACATCTTTGATGAACTAGGTGCCCAGTTTGCACGTACTATTCCAAATGAAGGCGTTGAAATTCATCACCACACTCCTCGTAAGGCAAGTTGTTAAAACCAATGACCAATCATGTCGCAAGATGCTGTGCAACTGCCATTTCCACATATCTCTGATGAACAGAGGAACTCAACTTGAACACACTAGGCTAGTTCAAGAGAGGGACTTGAAATCTCATCAACACATAGCTCAAAAGGCAAATTATTCAAACCCATAACCAATCTCGTCGCGTAACACTGTATTAGTTACTGATATCTAAACAAACGCTAGTGTGTCGCGCCAAGTTAGGCAACAACCACCACAACAAACATCACATCAGTTCAATTGCCGAGGTTGTAAACCATTGTAGCGCGGCACCATAGCGTCAGTGTATTATATCCTGAAGCACAGTTGGGCACATTTCAGGTACTTGGGGAAAAATAATAATGCGGTACAAAAGCTTAAATTGTGTTGAAATCGAGAGCAATGACCCACCTGACAAAAATTTACTCGTGTAGGAATGCCAGCTAAGCTGCTTTCAATGTAAAATCTGACCCTCAATAACGTTGAAAATGTGTTACTACTAGCTAGCTAGTCCGCTCATCCCCATGTTAAATCCCACAGGGTGATTATTAATCGATACCGAGATAACGGCAAAGCTTCCAAGTACAATAGTACAATACGAACTGCGCACTTTTATGGTTTCGAGCCTAGGGGCGTAACAGGGATGGCGTGGGATGGCGCGTAAGTACGAAAATATCGTTATAACCATTGTTAGTATTGTCGGCATCGTCTCTCATTGGACAGCAAAAGTTCGGACAATGACAACGTGTATACTGATGTGCATGCCTGGACACACACTAGTGTATCACTATAAAATCTAAACAACGCTGCCAAATAAATTGTATTCACGTCCAATTCACGAAAAATAAACCAACTGTAAAAACAAAGCAAAATAAACAAAGCCAAAAACTGGTAAAGAGGCCACCAAGTTGAGAGTGGTTCAGCCCTTCAAAGGAGTGATACCAACACACAAAAACTAACTACATAAAACAAACTACAACAAAATTAAAACCAAACTAAAAACGTATAAAGAGGTGACTAAGTTGAGAATGGTTAGGCAGATAGGCAAAAGGTAGTAGTTAATGGTGGAAAACCAATTTCTTGTTGACGTGGCACTTTATTACAAATCTGCACTGTAGTGGAGTTGAGTCAATACACGATTAAAAAAAAAGGAGTGATACCATTATCAAAAACCAAAAGTGGTAAAAGGGGCCGCCAAGTTCCGAATGGGTCGGCCTTTCAAAGGAGTGATATCAACACACCAAAACATTCGCCAACTTAATCGCACCGAATAAAACTTAGGACGTTTAATGAAAACTTGAACATTGCTACCGAACATTGCTACTGCGATTAACTTGGCGAATGTTTTGGTGTGTTGATATCACTCCTTTGAAAGCCCGAACCACTCGAAACTTGGCAGCCCCTTTTGCCAGTTTTGGTTTTTGATATGATCTTTCATGACGTAAAGAGTCTTAAGAACATAATACTCCAACTTAAGCCTGGCATACACGTTATACAACGTCATCATAACATTGGAGCTAAGTTTCGAAATACTGGCAAAGAACAATGTTTGCACCATTATCAACAACCAAATAATGAGATCCTGTTTTAGGGTATCGTTGAGGATAATACTAATGATCTTCACTGAGTTCATGCCAGTGTTTATCACCAACATCGTATTATATTTGTTCCTTCCAGAATGGAAAGACGCATTTTAGAGACTAACTAACTCATACTCCCAAATTCATTCGAGTATCCATCCAATTTAGCTTGCTTTGCTCTCTCGACCAGCTACACAAATGAAGCATCGTTCTTTAGCCAACCAATCTTAAAGATGATTATCACATGCTGAAGTGGTAATACTGGTAATGGAGCTAATCACTCTGGGGCTATCGCGAAGGCATTACAAAATTAATGCGAAGAATGTTTATTTACGAATGACAGTGAACAAAAAAAGCCCAAAAAGAAACTCCTGTGGGTCTCAACAAATGAGTAATGTGTTGATTGTTCGTGGTAATTTCGGAACGCTTGTTGGCTTAACACATATGGCTGATAATGTTGTTTTATGCAAGAATTTTTGTGAGTTTTACCTTAATTCTCCTATCAATTTTCTTTAAAATGTTCACTTAACACGACTGTGTTAACAGTAGCGGTTCAAGTACCTGATTGCAGTACTTATTCAACCATCGGCAAACGATACAAACTACGTGAGGTGCTGAAGAAAGACAATTCTCTAATTCGCGTTAACAGAGTAAATACAGTCAGCTGTAAATCTATTTCAAGTTCAGGGAAATTTAAATTCTGAAAATGTCTGAGCAAGGAATAGAACCAGTGAATTTTCGTTAAAGCGGCCTGCAATTTGGAAAATCGGGGAATGTGGCGGAAAGATTACATCACCTAATTTTAACCCAAAGATCACAGTTTATTCCTCAAAAAAGGGAGTCTGACGTGAAAGTTAGTCCAGTGGGCAACAAAGATAGATATTCCTTTTTTTTTTGCTTATATTAATAATAATCTTTAATTAATATAATCTCCCATAAGTCCCGTTTAAGAACTTGTATTGGCTGTGGTTGATAGGAGTCATAAACACAAAATTGTTTTAGTAAGTTATACTATCTAAACAAATATAATGTAAGCCATTTTACGCCCTCAAATTTAACTTTGTATACTTCACCAGGAAGCACCGTTGTCAGACAAAAATGAGATTTAAGTTGGAAATTATTAACCCTCCCACGCCTTTTATATTTTATACATTTTTATGTCTCCTCCCATGCTTTTTATAATATACAAATTTTCATTTTTAAGTTTATTAACTGCGTTTTTCGTTAAATAGCTTCGGTATCACGCATTTTCTACCCCGTTTCCCATAAAAATTATATATTCCATAATGTCATAATCATTGTGTACAAAAGGAACAACTTCAGGGTCATGCAGCTGAATGATTACTACGACTGTCTCAAGTGGTGAAGGTCCCGGGCTCAATCCTGGTCAAAACTCCCCCCCCCCCCCTTCCTTGTGCATTCGTGCTCATGTCATTTGCGGCATGTAAAAGATCCTAGGGATTTCCATGAACATGGCTGATAGAACATAAAGAAGTGGTCATCGGATAGTAGGGATCATTAGCCGTGGGGGGATGGGGGCGGGATGATATGAGTCACATGATGCACTGATAATTCCTCCAGCATGAAAATGAACATAGAAGAATATAATGAAAGTAATCATTAGAATAATATTAGAAAATAATATATTGTTTTAATTTTGCTGGACGGAGGCCTTCAACCATATAATATAATATAATATAATATAATATAATATAATATAATATAAT
>JAHWFP010203628.1:0-13351 GCA_023313725.1 Lithobius niger
CCTACACTAAAAATAACGTAGTACAGTAAGCCACCTTTGTGCACTTACGTTTCGTCAGAGTGGCATGACCTGGAGTCGAACTGACAACCCGTTCGTCCCCAGATCGCTATGGCCACTCCTCCACTGACATAAAGATGACTCACTCACTACCAGTGGAGGAGTGGGCATAGCAAATACTATGTCAGTGATGTGGGGACGAATTGGGTTGTCAGTTCGAATCCGGGTCATGCCACTCCGACGATAAGTACGTGCACAAAGCTGGATTACTGTACTACGTTAATTCCAGTGTGTGAGTTTTGCTGTTTGGCTTTGATGTCCTCTTTCCTTTTTATCGTTCTGGGAATCTGGGAGACAATCTTTATGCAAGGATGAAACTTACCTGGTGGGAAGCACGATTTAGGGACTGGGATTGTTGTGTTGATTGAACAGCAAACGTCGCCATCTTCGCATTGACCCTTCAAGTTGCAAGCTGTATAACTATAACCAGGCACATACGCTATGAATGAAGGACAAAATCCTGCAAAAAAAAAACATGGCCGTATGGTTAAACCAGAGAAAATGATCAGACCTGTTTGGTTTGTTCTGTGTTTAGCATTCTGCTGCTGGTGGAAGGGGCCGGGTCAAAGGTGGAAAAGTTCGGATGTGGAAAATTCCATTCGCCTAAAATTGGTGTTCATAAATTCTGTCGAGACCTCTTTGTCGACTCAATCTTCTAACAACCGTACTGCTGTTCTACAATATTTCGCCATTTCCTCTAAGGAAACTTGTCAGAGATCTTGGTGTTTTGGTTGACAAGAAACTTAAATTTCACCCACAATGTGCCTCCGCCACTAAAAAAAGCCATTTCAACTGCCAACAATGTTTTTAAAACCTTCACTTATTTAACCAACTCACTTTTTTGCAACGCTCTACAAGATATTTGTTCGGCCTCACCTGGATTACTGCGTCCAGGCCTGGAGACCTCATTGTGCAAAATAAATTGATATTCTTGAAAGGACTCAGAGGAAAATCACTAAGTGGTGCCCTGGCCTTCGTTTCACTCCCTACGAGTCCCGCCTAAGCGCTCTCAGCCTGTCAAGCCTTGTTGAGCACTTCGATAGGGGTGACCCATCGAAAAGTCCATGATCCTCAACGACCATTACGACATTTCTTCTACCTCTTTTTTTGAGCTGCGACGCGACGCTCGAACTCGTGGCCACAACCTTCAACTCTTTCAGCAAAACATCCGTACTGAGGCCGGGAAACATTTCTTCACCAATCGAACTATCCGTCATTGGAATCATCTCCCGCAAGAGGTCGTTTCTTCCACCTCCACCAATCAGTTTAAAACACGCTACGGTGCACTGTTTCCCACTTGTTGATGTTATTGTTTTTCTTGGGCATTATATTGCCGTCATTTGTATAATAATATCATATCAAAAACCAGAACTGGTAAAAGGGGTCGCCGAGTTCCGAATGGTTCGGCCCTTCAAAGAAGTGATATCAACACACCAAAACATTCGCCAAGTTAATCGCACCGCTTAATAATTCGAAGATTAAATGAAAACTAGAACATTGCTACTTTCGGTAGCAATGTTCAAGTTTTCATTAAACGTCCAAAGTATTATTCGGTGCGATTAAGTTTGCGAATGTTTTGGTGTGTTGATATCACTCCTTTGAAGGGCCGAACCATTCGGAACTTGACGACCCCTTCTACCAGTTCTGTTTTTTTATATGATATCACTCCTTTTTTTTTTTAATTGTGTATTGACTCAACTCCACTACCGTGCAGATGAGTAATAAAGTACCACGTCAACAAGAAATTGGTTTTCAATACAATTTCTTTGTAACGTTGTTTAGATTTATTGTGATACACTAGTGTGTGTCTAAGCACGCACGTCAGTATACACGCTCTCATTGTCGGAACTTTGGTCGTCCAATGAGAGACGATGCCGACAATGCTAACAATGGTTATAACAATATTTTCGTGCTTACGCGCCATCCCTGCGACTTCCCCATGCTCCAAACCATAAAAGATACGCAGTTCGTATTGTACTGCACCCACTCGTCCAGTTTCATAGCTGGAAGCCTTCCCGTTATCTCGGAATCGATGAATAATCACCCTATGGGATTTAACATGGGGATGAGCGGACAGCTAGCTAGCTAGGTAGTAACACATTTTCAACGTTATTGAGGGGCAGATTTTGCATTGAAAGCAGCTTAGCTGGCATTGAAACACGAGTTAATTTTTGTCAGGTGGGTCATTGCTCTTGATTTCAACACAATTTAAGCTTTTGTACCGCATTATTATTTTTGCCCAAGTACCTGAAAATGTGCCCAACTATGCTTCAAGATATAAGACACTGACGCTATGGCGTCGCGCTACAATGGTTTACAACCTCAACAATTGAATTGATGTGATGTTTGTTGTGATGTTTGTTGCCTAACTTAGATAATAATAATAATAATAATAATAAGTAACTATCTTTTTTCCCAAGTGCAAAAGGGGGGGGGGGGAATTGAGGCTTAATGGCGCGTCGACAACTTGGTCATTAGCGCCAACCTCAGTGCAAAAGGCAGGGCCGTAGCTAGCCCCCTTGGCGCCCAAAACTAACCAACTGATTTTTTTTGGCTTAAACTTTTGTCCTTTAAAAGGTCCCACAAGAAAAATCAGGGTAATAAACATGGTATCAATAGACCAGATTAAAACGGTTGGGGAGAAACAGATTTTCGACTGGATATCCTGCAAGCAACAAAACAGACGAATGCGGAGGTTTATGCCAGCAATTTTGTAAAAAAAAAATTTTTTACTTAAAGGGATATACCTCCCAGCGCCATTTTTCTCGATCCACCACATCAAGTACGGCCCTAAAGGTCTATTTACTTACCGTTAGTGTAAAAACCGTTAAAAAACCGTAAAAAAACGTTATAAAATGTGGCGTCTAGGGGATTTTCTGTTGAATATTGTTAACTATATTTAAGAACGATCCGTAACTATATGATGCATTGCGCGCGTACAATAATCATGACGTTTCATCTCTGTGTGTACATCTACTAATTTTCTAATAATTACCATGAGATCTAAAATCTAATAGACTAATGCGGTACAAATTAAAATCAATTATTCCAATAGATCGCCCAAGCAAAATTATAAGACACTAGCCTAGAAAATTATAAATTGTGATTTTAAAATACGAGAATCATTCCGGTTTGTGACGACACAATCGTTGATTTGATTCTGTCTCGTGTACTAATCACAAAGCCAACCGAGACAGCAGCTATGCGAGGAACGCAGCTACCACCCCAGCCGACCTTAGCGCTGTAATTGCTCGGATGACGATCTGCGCGTAGCTGTAATTTGGCACGCGGAATGTTATAAGACAGGCTGGGTGTCCCTTTAATTTCTTTACGGGGTGAATAATTTGTGACACACTGTACATACATGCAAGTGCTAAAGCTAAATTTTGAATGCTTACCTGTCACTACCGGTAGTGCCAATACAATTAAGAAGCACAGATAATTTAAACGATCTTTCGACATGTTCGAAGTTTCTGAAAATTAAACATAGCATAATTATCTTTGATTAGATGCACACAGATAATAATATAAACTATATTTTGCACAACAAAAAATGCTTTATTAACCATTAGGTAAATAATTGTAATATCTGGGTTGGAGAGAACAAGCTGCATTTCATTGGATTTTACCATCAACTTCATTCCGTGACTGGTGCACGTATTAAAATTGAAAACGATTCAGAAATTATACAACTACATGCGTCATAAAATTTCCAGTTGAACAACATTAACCCTCGTAACGTGTAACTGAATGATAAAATTTTCGGGTTTTACACCACTTATAAATAAAAAGATTAATAAAGTAAAATTTTCCACGCAATGGTAGATGGAAGACGGAAGGGTGGTGAGCCACTTGCACCGCTCCGTGAGGCTTACAGTGAAGAAATTCATTCATTAATGGACGTTTCAGAAAGTCACCTAATGGTTCCGCACGCAACTTGTGACGAAACGATGCCGCAGAAACAGCATTTACAGTTTCATCCCCCAGAGCATTCCAAATCTTGGCCACGCGCACAGAAAAGAAATGTTTTCGACAATCCAGTCTTGCGCCAGGAATTGATAGTTTCCAGCAATGACCGTGTGTCCGATTGATACTCGGGGAAAGGTCAAAAAACAGAAGATGGACGCCAGTTTGCTGATGTAAAATTTGTAGGCGAGGACGAGATCAAACTTAATCCTACGGAGTTCCAACAGTAACAAACAGTAACAAACCCCAGTGTTACAGACGAGCTTCCGAATATGGAAAATTGGTGGTTGTTACTGACGAAGGACCGGCCTGGGGTTAGACAAATGTATTATCAATTACATGTTACGAGCGTTCCTGTTTTCCAACTGGAAATTTTATAACCAAATCCTTCTCTGCCTCTTTTTTAAAGCTATTGCGTACTTGCAACTGAATTTTAAAATAACGGAGACTTTTCAACGAAAACTAATTAAAACGCTATTAAAAGTAGCTGTTCACACCATAAAAATGGTGGGATACTATAACGTGTGTCAGGAGTAGGATTGATTAGAGGCTATAGTTAAAGGCTTAAAGGCTTTTTCAGCACATACGATTCAAAATGCACAGTTGCCGAGACTCAACCTCTGCTAATATCACTTTTATTTACGGATTTATTGTAAAGCTTTAAATTGTAACCACGTTTGATATCATTATACTATCCTGCCCCACCTACAACAATATTAGGGATTAGACAAAATGGCCGCCTCGCGTGGCCCATTTCATTACTCGAGGCGAGGGGGCGTCGGACGAGCGTCTAACTGGAAAATTGTATAATGGGATAACTGTCTAATATTTGCATAAATAAAAAATCTGGAAAATCGTCTAAACAGAATATCGTATAATGGAAAATCATCTAAATGGAATATCGTATAATGGATAATCGTATAATGGATAAAGATCTAACTGGATCAACGTCTAACTGCAGTTTCTGATGTTATATGTATAGCCGCAGCGAGCGCGGTAGCGCGAGCGAGGCAGGGACATTAGACGATAATCCATTATACTAATTTCCAGTTAGATGATAATCCATTATACGAATTTCCTGTTAGACGATTTTCCGTTATACTGTTATACGGTATACGTTCTTCCAATTATGCGATTTTCCAGTTAGACGATTATCCCTCGCCCCGAGGCGAGGGGTTGGACAAAGCTATAAATCTCGTACCCCCAAGATTTAAGATTTATAAGTCCGTTGTAAATCGTGTAAATCTCCAACATTTTGTGTAAATCTTTAAATCTTTTCTAAATCCATGTAAATCTTGAAATATCAATGTAAATCATTAAATCTTACTTAAATCTTAAGTAAATCTTTAAATCCCAGTACATCTGCAAATCTTCATGTAAATCTTTAAATCTGTAAATCTGTGTAAATCTCCAAAATTTTATGTAAATCTTTAAATCTTCTCTAAATCCATGTAAATCTTGCAAAGTTTTCAAGTAAATCATTAAATCTTACTTAAATCTTTAAATCCCAGAAAATCCGTAAATCTCCTTAAAACCGTTGGAAGATTTACAGATTTACAAATCTCGTACACTTTTTTTGTCTTTGTCGAACCCCTCGACTCGAGGTCTGTTCGGGAATTGCACAAGCCAATCGCATCAGTAAATTTTTGTACGGAGCGTCCCGCCATCTACTGCCAAATAGCGGCAACTGACAAAAGGCTTAGTAATTTCACTAACTAAATCCCAGTAATCAGCCGGAAAATAGCTTACACGTACAAATAAATAAATTTCCGCATTTTCACCACAAAGCGTTTAAATTTCTCTAGTACACATAGCCCTTCATTAAATAGCGACATGTTCGTTTATTCGGAAAGTGTTTTAAGGAAGGCAGAATTTTTGTACGGAAGGTGCCGCCCTCGGTTGACAAAGGATCATTTACTTGCAGGATGCAGTAAATATAGCTCTCAATATTCAAAAGAAAATCTCCTAGACGCCACATTTTAAAACGGATTTTTAGCAAGGGAAAGACTAACGGTAAGGAAATAAGACCTTTGGGGCCGGATTTGATATGGAGGATCGAGCAAAATAGCGCTGGGAGGAATGCCCCTTTACTGGGCTTAAGCGCTATTAATTTCCAAGTAAATCTGTTGAAGCGTTAGTTTGCTTCTGAAAATCGTTCGGGTGCTAACTTTACACGTGTTAAAAGGGTGTTTCGAGCAGAGTTTTACGTAATGTTAACCATCCCAGAATACAAGGGAAAGTCACCAAAAAACGGAAACCAGCCACGACGGTCAAAACGTACCATCATTTTTACAGCGAAACACCAGAAAAATGTAACTGAGTAAGGTTTGCACCCCATTGGAATTTTCAGTTTGTGCTTAGACGCCTAAGTTTATTAGTGCCACACTGCGGAATTTTGCCCTGATATAGAGGAGCGTCATGTGACGTCATACTGCCTAGAAGAGAGATAGCTGCAAGGGGCACTAGATAAAGTGGAGGGTTAAACAACGGGACTTCTAGTCAAGGCAGTGCTTTGAGAGCGGGTTTCATTGGCTTAAAAAAACGTTGTTTTCTCCAATCCCTCATGCTGCTAGGTTGTAATTGGAAAATAAAGATTCCACTTGCTTAAAAATGTCAGCAACTGCCAACAAATCGACAAAAATCGCGCATTATGGGCCTAAGAAATCCACTCTTAACAGCATTGTCTTCAGTAAGACGCCCTTCTTTTCCCCTGCCAGTAACCCTTGCAGCTATCCCAGTTACTGGCTCCAGCATAGAGGTATATACAATAATACTACGTCTTGTCACTGCTCTATAGGGCAGTGACACAACGTTGTGTTATTGTATATAACTCTATGGTGGAGCCTTAATGGGTTAGCTGCAAGGGGCACTGCGGAGAGAAACAGAAGGGCGCCATACTGAAGCCGATGCTGTGAAGAGTGATTTCTTAGACCTAAAACGCGCGATTTTCGTTGTTGGAGAAAACAACGTTATTTTAAGCCTAAGAAATCCGCTCTTCCGTTGTTTTTCCCTCCATTTTTATGTAGTGCACTTTGTAGTTATGTCCTCCAAATCCCATACTGGTGTCAATATGGCGGCAAATGTCACTGCTGTATACGGAGATGAGGAATGTATGGAATTTCATTCCTTTTTTTTATGTGATAATTACTGAGTTACCAATTTCAAGTGACAGAAAGTGAAGAAACATTGGACTTATTTTTAACTAAGGTAAGTTCTTACTTTCACATGTCTTCCGTATGACGCCGAGTCTTACAACACTGTATACTTTTTTGGGGGGTTTTGAAAGTCAGCTGCTTATAGAAAGTGACGAGCAAAATAATGAAAAATTTTGACGATGACGTCTTCTTCCTTTCTTCATACACGGCACAACTGTTAGTTGGTCTTGATTGACGTTATGTCCACAAACTTTAACTACCCTATTAAAAATATATTAACGACCTTAACTTAACTACCTATACCATACAAAATTAAGTCCTATTGATTTTGGAAGTCGTCTACACAATTAGGAATTTAAATAAAGGTGGACGACACTTGGTTGAAAGCGAAAACGACTATGATCAAGAAAGGCGCTAGCGCATCGCCCATCAAGTTCATATTGTTGGCTTTCCGTGGGTGGCGTCTAATTGTTGGCATCTGGTTGTTGTTGTTCAAATCAAGACATTGTTAGTGTTTGGGCGAAGGCTATCTAATGCTTCTCGTACCCAAGACATTTAACCGGTGTTTTCTGGTATTGAATGCTAAATATTAATGTAACAGAAAGCTTTGAAAATTGTGTAGATCGACGGGGTTTACCCTGTATGCAACAGAAAGTCCAGTTTTACAGCTGTGCATAAAGTATTCAAGTATGAAGGAAGTATCTCAACATCGTTGATTTCATGCTAATTGCTACTGCTACTGTTACTACACTTATTACTAGCTAATTCCACTCAGATAAAATAATTTATGCGACCGATATGCTTGAAACTTGACATACAGTTCACGTTTGACTCCAATAGGTGCCTTTTATGGTTTGACATTTGGGGAGGTTGACTTCAGATTGTAATAATTTGTAATGCTATTTTCGTGAACGTTGGGAACACGCCATCTGTTATTAAAATAATTGTCCTATAGCCGAGTAACAATGCAGCCTCGGTTAACTTATTGTTACCCTTTTACAATTAAATCGGCATGTTATATTGTAATTGTAACTTCATTTACTAAATTGTATGTTTGTTTGTTTTGGTGTCAGGGACTGATAATCTTTTGAGGTTAATGTTCCGCAATAAATCCATCAATCCACCAATTATTTACTAATGGGAAAGAAAATCCGTGAAGGGTTACCAGTATTCAAAGCAGACTGCTTGCTTTGTTGACCCTTTATGCCTTGTGATTTATTGTTTTATTTTATTGCTTGCTTTTCTTTTAGTGTGGAAGGCCACGAAGCCAGTTGCTTTTCCTCCTTGTATTTGTTTGTGACTAATAGGTCACCATTAAGAAAGGTTGAACAGTTTCTAAACCCGTCTGGAGCCTGCAGGGAAGGTCTGCCCTGGTAGAGCAGTTGTTAGAGTGCTCGGTAAAATAGGTAGAAAGTCCTGGCTTCGAATCCCATTTGCTTTCTGTTTCTGATACTGAGTGTATCTTGTGTATCTTCTGTACTAACAAGCCCTTTTCTTTTGTTCAGACTAATGTCTTCCTTTGTTGTCATTTTACGTTGTTCATTTTTGTTTATCCATGTGTGTTTTTTTCTCGGTTTATTACACACAAGGTGTTTTTTTTTTAACGAATCTTCTTTATCTGGTTATTGTTGTGTTGTGTGCTAGCGGCTGTATCTTTTGTGTAAATAGGGTGTCCAGCATTCATCTATGACATCAGTGTAGCCCTCCATGCCTCGTCCACATGTGAATGAGTATTGAGTAAAGTCAGACCGCCAGAGGGAACTTCAACAATTCTGCCAAATCAATTACAGAAATGATTTCCATACAATTCTCATTAGGTTTTTCAGGAACTACTGCACATTACAGGATAGTATTCGTTCGTCACTTAAGGTGCAAATAAAACTTATTTTCCTAAATAAAAGTGAAAAAACGAGTACGTTTTCATACCGAATTTTAATTACTGTGTTCATTTGTCAAGTCCCGTTCTAACTAAACTCTTGTACCTGATACAGTCAAATGGACTTCGTTTAATCGGCAGGGACTTTCGTTCCGACGACTCATCAGAGGGACCTTTTTTGAGGCTTTTCGAAGCAATAGTGAAATCTAAAAACAGTTTAATGTGTTTTTCAATTGGGATTTTAAACTTGAAGTGGAAGAACAGGTTTCGCATTGTTTTCTGGCTTCTGAATTGCATGTTCGTTTTTCATTCCCAACAATGTTCTATAGGAAATTTTAACGTATACGTTTCCCGCAAAAGTAAAAACGGAAAGTAAGTAAACAGTCGTTACGATCAAGCTACCAGCCCGGCTGCAACAATGAGCGTCTCTTGGTTCAAACGATGCCACATTAAGTGGGCGTGTCAATCAATCACATGACCTACGAAGAAAACTGATAGCTCTCGACAATTTCCCCTCACTCCGATAGAAGAAGTTACTACCCCGTATGGTTGAACTTGCCTGTGACATAACACCAACCAAGAATCAAACCAACTAAGGCCGTTATCAGGTTTAGTTATCAGGGCCGCCCAGAGGTCTGATGGGGCTTATGGGTCCAAATTTTCTGTGGGCACCTCACACCTTTCTATTCGATTCACATTTTTTTCCTTTTTGTGGGCTTTTCATTGAATCACTCTGCATTCTTGTCAGCCGTTAGTACCAGAGGACAGGACCCTTCGTAGGGCCACTCGTATGCCAGGGCCAGTGTGTAACTGAAAAAAATGAACACCCTTTTTGCATTTTTATATTTTTAGACTGAGCTGGCGGTCTGGGCCCCCTTGAAGCACTTTCTCCCCCCTCTGGTCAGTCTAGGAAGTTATACGGTTGTAAAACAGCTATGTAAGCCTGCAGTGTAGCTGCTTATGACTGACTAAAATCCGCATCCTACATTGTAGCTGTTTAATGGCTAAAGAGGATCCGGAACCTGTATTGTAGCTACATATACAGATGAAGTTGGCCCCACACCCTGTATTGTAGCTGCCTATGATGAAGAACACCTGTATCCTGCATTATAGTTACCTATTGGCTAAAGAATGCCTGGTAGCTGCATAACGGCTAAAGAACCCCCTTACCTTGTATTACAGCTGCTTAATGGTATAAGAAGACAGCTAAAGAAGAGCCGAACCCAGTATTGTAGCTGCTGAATGAGTAAAGAGGACCCGAAATCCGGATCCTATATTGTAGGTAGCTATACAGCTGAAGTTGGCCCCAGATTCTGTATTGTAGCTGCCTATAATTGATGGAGATTGGAGAACACCTTGATCATGCATTATAGTTGCCTAATCACTAAAGATTACCCGGTAGCTGCTTAACGGCCCCTATCTGCACGAAATCAACACGAAATCTGCAAATTTCCTTGCAATTTGCTTGAAATCTGCAAATCCAAGTGAAATCTTCAAATCCAAGTGAAACCTGCAGATCTGCTAATCTCTATATTAATCCTGCAAATCAGTGAAAATCAACCACAAAATCTGCAAATCTCCTTGCAATCTGCTTGAAATCTGCAAATCCAAGTGAAACCTTGTGAAACCAAGTGAAATCTTCAAATCTAAGTGAAACCTGCAAATCTGCTAATCTCTATAAATCCTGCAAATCAGTGCAAATCAACACGAAATCTGCAAATGTACTTACAAATCCAGTAAAATCCACACAAATCACTGCAAATCTGCAAATTTCAGTGGAATCTGAAAATCTGTAAATCGTCATGAAATCCTATAATCCAAGCGAAATCTTGAAAATCCGGATAAATCTTCCAGATCCGTGCAAATCTATACAAATCTTGCAAATCTGCGTAAATCCCTGCAAATCTGCACAAATCCCTGGAAATCTGCAAATCTATTGTAGTGATTTCGCATTTGCCAATCTCGTACACTATTTCCGGGTTTATTAGCTCTGTAAATAATTTGTTTTCTGTTTTTGGTGACCAGCAGTTGGAATGGATTACAGCTCACACCAAATCCATTTCTGTCACATCGTCAGTTCAAGGTCAGTCGGTTACGGGTTTTAGGAATTTTCAGTGAAGGTCGTCTTGCAGGAATTATGTTGTGGTTAAAACTTACAATACAGTCTACAGAAAGTCGGTGAATTTCAGAATTTATATATTAAAAAGAGAGAGTTCAAAATAGCATTGAATTCTGCGGCTGTCGTGTAGGCATCGCCTGTTGTAGCTGCGGACGCGGCGACCGGAAGTGATCGATGCTTACCAGGCAAGAATTTCCACTAGCCGCAACATCGCGTAATGGCGCGTTTGTGCAACGACTCGCCTTTGCATTCTCGCAGCTAGAATTTAATCACGATGGCAAAGGTGTCGTTGCCATAGTAACAACGTTAACTGGATTAGCCAAAGCCGACGTCGTTTAAGCAAATGCTTGCAGTCTTATATTTCGTGACAGTAAGATAAAGAATTATTCCTGACAAACAATTTTCCCAATAGCTTCTAAACTCTATTATAGACTCGTTTCGCTGCGAGCTGACCGACAAACAGCCGCCATGTTGGAATTTCAGACTATTTCTAGTATCGAGAACGCAAAGGCGAGTCACTGCGGAGGCCAACTGGCCGAGTCAGCAGTACAGCTTCGTCGTCTACCTTTCTGTTACACGGCAGGCGGAATGTACCTTTAGATTTATGTTGTCAGATTTCATTATAAGCCCCGATGGACTCACAAAAATCTCAATTGGTTATTTGCCAACGGTATTCCGGCCACACTGATTGAACGAAATGCTACCAGGTTTCTCCAGAGTTGTAATCTAGTAAATACGGATCGTTAATCGTGAGTCAAATAATTATAAATCAGAATCGCATAGATCCTCGTATCATTTAAATTCTGAATTTCGTTACTTATTTACCACTTAATAGTCGAAGGAATTAAGGAGACAAACCTTTACACATATTTCGGAGAAAAGTTTACTAAAGCATATGAATTGTAAGAGAAACAATCCACATTCATGACTTGTAACAACGGAAAGCCCATTGAGATAAAACAAGAGAGTTTTCATTTCAGTTCAACTTGATAGAAATACTTGCTCAGCAAATGGCACTATCACCGATTGAAACAGTACCTTCCTAAAGCACCGAAGAGAATGAACCAAACGCACCACTGTTGGTGACAGTTCAGCTCATTTCCTATTATAGCCGTGTTGATATGGCTTGCCTACGTCAACCATCGTCAGCGATGAATCTGTTTCCGTACCTCGCGCATGCTCAAGAGCTCCACCACTGGGAACCACTCGAAACCACCTCCCCGAGATGGTTTGCAATTTGGCATTGCTCGCGCCTGGTTACAACCATTAGCCTAGCCTGGTCAAATCAATTAGCCACGTCTGGTCACGTTAAAAGTGTGACGTAACGAGTGCTCTGTTGAGCTTGTTAATTGTGCTGAGCTGTGATTGTAGTTTCGGAAGTTACTAAACGACCTACGCAACATCAATGCGCAAGCGCGACGTCAAGTTTGGAGCCAAACTGTCTTTAACAGTGGTGAGTTCTGTTCGCTCTGTTCGGTAGTTTAAGAAGGTACTGAAAGTCTGCAGAATCAGACAACATCTATACCACGAACCACGACTGTTTGCCGTGATGTCATCATGAGTCAGCCACTGACGAACGAGAATATAGCGGATCTTTGGCCGTCTGATTGGACTACCCCAGTCACGTGATACGTGCGTCACGGCAAACAGCCGTGGCGCGTGGTATTATTTGCTTGAAACAAGCGAAGGAATGCACAACGCCATTTCTGTTAATGAAACAAACAAGCCACAAGCTTTTTAATTGTTGAGAGAAAATTTGGCACGTCCTCGTGCACCTGGGAGCAAGCAAAAGCCTGACATGCTGTATTATTTCTTGCTCGCGTCTGTGTAAAATTGAAGGATCACGCGACCGTCCAGTACCGAGGCAAGAACAGCGATTAGCTAGTGAATTCGTCGTTTGAATCTCCGACTTCTAAAACGTGCAGTAAAAGTTCGATTTGTTCAGTTAAAACTTACAGCATACAAAACTGAGACGACCGTATCTGGCAATTTACAAGCATAATAATTTCATCAACACAACGATCGATACGAAAATAGAATTTACTTATTTATTTGTTGGCCGGTCATCTAAAATGAATAGTTTTGAACGTTTAAACGCGTGTTGCTGTTTCTTATTTTGTGACCGATTTCCTTCCCTAGGATGCAAGTTTCTTAGTTACGTAGAAACAAACGGCCTCA
>JAHWFP010203629.1:0-13471 GCA_023313725.1 Lithobius niger
TGCCGGTTTTGTGTTGACCCGGCGACCACGTGCTGTTCGACGACGTTACGTGCACTCTCACCACAGGTTTCCCTCAGATAATGTTTAATGAAGGTGTTCCTGCTCCTCCACGATCCCGCTGCCACAACTTCGTCTAACGGGGTCCCGCAGCCGTATGCCCATGAGGCCGACAGTGCCCTGAGTTCATGTGCCCGAATCGCACTCGGGACGTCCGGGTGTTCCGGGCTCAGTTCATACGCCCTCTTGATCACCTGGCATATCCAGCTTCCGAGTTTAAAGGGGGTTACCCGTTTGTTTAATACTTCGCCTGAAGCCGAGTCCACGTCGAGAAACAGCGGTGTGTATCCCGTTCCTTGTCTCACTTTCTGTATTGATGTCGAAGTCTTGTCAATGTAGTATCGGAGCACTCTTATTGGACATTGTGGTTCGCTGCTCCGTTCTCCAGACTTCTTCCCCAAGGCGAGGATCACAACAGGTTTCTGTGCGACGTCTGGCCTGGAATTCTTCGCCTGGAAACAAGCCGGGAAGGCCAGGGAGACTGAGGACCAGTCCCTGGCGAAACGAAGGAAACCATCGTCTCTAGCGAAGGCTGCTAACTCGCTTTGGCGTGCTGCCGACGCCAGTGCCACTAAAAACACCGTCTTCTGAGTAAGTAGCATCGCATTTGCACCATGGAGTGGTTCATAAGGCGGTTTTGTTAAACTATCCAACACAAGAGGGAGATTCCATGTAGGGAACAACTTCTTTGTCCTCGGTCTCGCTTTTTCGAATGAGGATATCATTTGCGAGATCCTGGGGTCCGTCCCGACGGACGACTTGCCTAAGCAGGTCAGTACGGAGTTTACTGCTGCCCGATAGCCCTTGATGGAAGTTGGGGAAAGGCCTTTTTGAAACAGTTCTTCCAGGAATTGCGACCATGCCACCACCGGGGGGTCACATGGGTCACAGCCTTGTTCAGTCGCCCACTTGAACCATCGTCTCCATTTGCTTTCATACATCTTAACTGTCGAGCTCCGGACGCACTGTAGGAGTCTGTTCGTGACTCCCTCTGAGAAACCTTCACGCGTCAGGTGTCGCCTTAAAGTCTCCACCCGTGAAGATGAAGCACCTCCGGGGACGGGTGGATCGTACTCCCGCGGTGTTGGGACAGGAATCGGGGGGTTAATGGTAGACGAATCGGATCTTCTTTCGCCAGTTCTAGTAGGTCTGGGAACCACGTCGCGGCTGGCCACAACGGTGCAACAAGAATGTATGAACCTGAATCCTCTCTGATCTTGTTCAGAACGAGTTGGAGAAGGCAGAAAGGTGGGAACGCGTATGCATCCATCCCTTTCCATGGAATGGAAAAAGCATCTGTCGCCCATGCTAGATGGTCCGGGAAGGGGGACACAAAGTTCCTCAATTGCGAGTTGTTTCTTGTCGCGAACAGGTCGACCATCGGGGTTCCCCATGTTGCAAAGAGACCACGACACACATTCGGGTCGAGCTGCCATTCCGTCGTTGGCATTTCGTTCTTCCTGGAGAGCTCGTCGGCCCATACATTGAGCCTCCCCGGGATGTGTCTGGGTATCAGAGTGATCCTGAAGTCCTCGCAGAGTTGCATTAGTAGCGACGTTTCTTGCATCAAGGTTTTGGAGTGTGTCCCCCCTCCCCGACGGATGTAGGCTACAGCCGTAGAGTTGTCGGACATCACACCGATGTTCATTCCCGAGATTTCCTTTTTCCAACAGTGAACTGCGTTCCTGACAGCTCTCAATTCTAACACGTTGATGTGTAGACCGCTTTCCGCTGTCGTCCAAATTCCTGCCTCTGTCCAATCTCCCAGATGGGCTCCCCACCCTGTGGATGACGCATCCGAGAAGAGGAGTAACTCCGGACGTTCTTCCTTCAAAGGCACACCCACCTGGAGGTTTTCCGTTGACATCCACCATGTCATGTCTGGAAAGTCGTGAAGAAGTATCACGTCGTTCCAAGACTGCCTTGGGTTCCATTCTTCTTTTCTGAACCAGTGGATGGGTTTCACTCTCCACCGGCCCAGTGGTACCAAAGTTGCATTGGAATCTAACATACCGATTGTCGATGCGAGTTCCTTTGCTGACGCCTCCGTCCTGGCGTGGAGGTTCCGTAGTGAGGCTACTGTTTTCTCCACCCTCTCTTGTGAGGGCCGGACCTTGCACGTTACCAAGTTGAAATCTACCCCGAGGAACACGAACAATTGGCTGGGGGTAAGTCTTGACTTTTCCCAGTTTATCCCCAGTCCGAGAGTACGAAACAACTGTATGCACCTGTTCATCTGGATTATAAGCATGTTTGGTGACAGGTGGCGGAGTAGCCAATCGTCCAAGTACGCGTGTACTTTTATCATCTCCTGGTGGAGGGTCGCGAGAACAGGACGCAGGATCCGGGTGAAAACTTGCGGCGCTGTAGACAACCCGAATGGTAGGGTTGTAAATTGAAACGATGTTCCTTCGCACAAGAACCTGAAGAGGTGACGAACTGCGGGGTGTAGCGGGACGTGGAGGTACGCGTCTTCGAGGTCTAGAGAGACAGTGTATTCCTTGCTCCGTAGTGCCTCGCGAATCCTCCCGATTGTCTCCATCTTGAATTTCTCTTTCTGTATATGGCGATTCAGCAGACGAAGGTTGAAAATCAGCCGGGTCCCCCCCCCCCCCTTCTTCGGGATGACCCTCACCGGGCTCCAGAAACCTTTGGAACCTGGTGGAGACTTCTCGATCGCCCCTTTCTGAAGAAGCTTCTCCACTTCCATGCGAAGTTCCGGGGTCTTGACGGTCTGACACGCCATCCCAGGTGCCTTGTCGGAGAGCTTTGGTGACGAGATTAGGGGGGGGGGGGGTGATACCCGAACTTGATTGTTTCCAAGATGAATGCATCGTCCGTAATCAGCTCCCAGTCGCTGAGGTGTTTCGCCAGTCTCCCCCCCACCTGACAGTGAATGGGGAGAGACTGCCCGGGGTGGGCGTCAAGGTTTGCTGTTGGCTCTCCTCCCTCTTCCTCGGGATGCGCCTCTACCTCTCTCTTGTCCTCTGCCTCTCTGTTGACCGGGATTGTCCCGAAAGGGCTGTAGGTCCGTTCGCCTCTCTCCTCTCCCAAATCTCCTCCCCTTACCATCTTGGGGGTAGTGCGGGTAGTTGGAAAAAATCCTGCTTGAAGGCCTGGTCCTAATCCGACTCCCTCTGGCACCCGAGGTCCCCGCTTGAGGTGGTCTGGTCTTCTCTTTCAGTTCTGGGGCTAGTTGAAGGAGTTTTCCTCCGAACACCTCCGTCGACCCGTGTATTGGCGTCAACCTTAACTGGCCGGCAACGTCCGTGGGGATGTTTGACGCAGTTTCGAGCAGCGCATCCCTCTTCCGAAAAACCGAGTTTAAAAGGAGCCGCGACGACCAGTTCAGGCTGTCCCGTTGAAACGACGAGGCCCGTTTCATCATGTGAAGGCACTCCTTAACAGTTTGATTTTCCCTGAGAGAGGGTACTTCAGCCACGAGGCTCTTGAGAGCTGCCGTAGACGCGGAGTAGGCAAGTTCCGCATGCGAGTTAGCGCGAATGCTGCAACGTAGTAGAATCTCATCCTCGTCGAATTGCTGCATTGGTGTGCGGATGAACTGTGGGGTCCGGATGGTAGAGTCCAACTCAAGGTTCATTTTCTCTGGGAAGTACTCCGCCTCAGTGAAGGTAGAATACCGCTTCTTGGATGGGGCACCTTTTCCCGTTGATCTGAAGAAAAATTTCGTCATAGCCGGGTCGTGGGGGGGAAGAGGCTTCGAAATCGAAATTGGCTGTCCGCTCTTCCGCGTGAGAGATTCCGCGTTGAGTAACTGGCGGAACCCAACCGCCGACTGAGGAAGGTGAAGGGGTGGGTCCTTGGTCGCCCCCGAATTCGCGAACGTTTCGAGAGGCGGGTCGTCCAGATAAATTTCCACTGGTGTCGCTTCCTTGCAGAACCTGGTCTCCTTAAGGTGCTTGAATACGAAGCCAGCAAACTGTTTCCAATGGATGAGCCCAGGCCCTTCCTCGAAGGGGTCGTCGTTGTCGGTCGATTCCGAAGTGGGGGGGGGGGCCCCGTGATGCGACCGATTGCCGCCACTGTTTTTCTTGATCACGTTGTTCATCCCCAAAGCTTCTCTCTTCCATGAACACGCTATCCTCATTGAACACCACCTTTCTCCGTTTTGCCTCCGGCGACAGGGAACCACGATCGCATTCCCGTTTGAGTGTAGCAGAGTCACTCCTAGCAAGGTGGTCTTGGTAGTAGAACTGGTCATCCTCATAAAATTCCTGTTCCCTGACAAGTGGCAGAACCGCTCTAACCGGTGAAAATTGGTGATCTGTGGATGTTCGGGGATGTCCGGGAAAATCCGGGGATGGCCGGCGATGTCCGGAGAAGCCTGGTGAAAAATCGCGAACAGGCGAACTGCGATCCTTTTCGCTGTACATAGGCTGACGTCGGGTTGGTAGATGTTCGCGAGGTCCCTGATCAGCACGAACTGCATGTGAGCTGCGATCCGCCCGTGAACTGCGATCGATGTGCGGTCTGCGATCGTCGCGTGAACTGCGATCGTCGTGTGAACTGCGATCGCCGTGCGAACTGCGATCGCCGTGCGAACTGCGATCGCCGTGCGGACTGCGATCCCTAGGATAACTGCGATCCGCCAAAGTGGTTTCAGTTCCACGTGGGCTGCGATCGTGATCGCTGCGAACTGGCGAACCGTGTAGATAGCTCGCCTTGCTGAGTACGGGATCCACTGTGTCAGAAACTAAATCCACACTACACGCCCTCCCGCTGACCCTTTTCTCGGGCGCGGGCAGGGCCTTTTTTGACCCGTGCCGATTAACCTCACGTTGGCCTTCCCTTTTCTCGGGGGCTGAACGTGTTTCTTTCATTTTTGGCACATTTTTATCCTGTCCGCTAACCCTTTTCTCGGGCGCTGACGGATTGGTCAAATTTTTGGGCTTGCTAATATCGTGTCCGCTAGCCCTTTTCTTTCCACCACTCACTTGTCCACTGTTCTTTTTAACAGTCGTGCTTTTAGAATGTTTACCTTCCCCCTTTTCCTTTCGTGAGATTGAGACTGCACTGTGGCGGGCTGGACTGTCCCTTGAACTAGCCTCCGTCTTTCCGTCGCGCGGCCTCGGCTTACTCTGTAGCGCACTGCCCGGCGAACCACCCGTCCGGATCGCCGGCGAATCCTTTGTATTGATCGCCGGCGAACCCTTTGTCTCGTGCTCCTCTAGACATTTGACAATGATTGCAGTCGATCCCTCTACGTGAACTGATAAGTCACTGTTCAAGAGTACATTCTGCTCACCATATTCCTTAATTGGTGCGTCCGACATTGGTTCCGAAATCACACAAGACTCAGTGTGGGAAGACATTGCAGCACTGGCACCAAAACTGTTGCTTGAAAAACTTTGCTGGGCTATCAACGCGTTCACCGTCGACACTAGTCCCGCGATGGATCCCAACACCTCACCTCGAAACTCCCCAATTTTCGTGTCCACGTGAGATAGCACCGTAGTGCTCACTTTATGCATAACTTTGTCCTCCATTTCGGCCGTCGGATCAGAAACGATCGATTTAGCCGTGTCACGGGCCGCCGTCACCATAGCCCCCAACGAACCCTGCGGGTAAACAGATTTTTCACCGAGTGGAAAACCGTCAAATTCTGATGACGAATCGGTTGCACTTGCCACTAATTCTTCAACGAAGATCGGCGCCTGAGGGTCCTTGGCCATTTCAGCTAGTCTCTGATCGAGGGAAAAATGTTCTTTCTTATGCTTTTTCTTTACTTGTTCAAGTTTTTGATCGGATCGTCTCCACGTCCACAGAATGATCTTCACGGAGGTTGGGTCATGAGCTTCGCAAATATTGCATTTTTCGTTACCAAAATCACAAATCCTACACCTCCTGCATAAAGGATGGAGATCTAAAGGTGTTTTCTGGTGCGTGCACGAAGCAAAATCACCATCTTTAAGCAGTTCGTCAATCCTTGCAAGTTCGTCCTCACTATTGTGGTCGGCCATTTCTTTGTAGGGAAAAAAAACGCACGACTTCACTCGTGCGTGCTCAAAAACGAATGAGGTTTTCCCCACGAGGCAGGCGGCTGCAGCGCCAGCGCTGGTAGCGCGCCTAGCGGGAAAAGAGGGCAACTGACGTTGAAATTCATAAATTCAGGATTTATGGGTGGTTGAGCATGGGAAAAGCAAAATTAAACGAATTTAGCATGTAGACTGGAGGTAAGTATTTTGCAGATAGTAAGAAACTAATATAACATTCGTCTTTCTGGCAACGGAGATCAAAGGTGAAAATGCTAGATACGTCTTTCTGCCTGGAGAATTAAGTAAATGAGCATCAGATACGTTTTTCTGCCAAACCTGAAATTCGGTGAAAAATTGAAAATAGCCAAAATACGGGTTAACCATTGTATAGAGCATGGCTTCATTAGTCGTATAAGCCTAAAATGTGCAGATTCGTCTTTTTGCCTTTGGACGGCAGTTTTAGTGCCAGCATTTAGTGCCATAATTGCTTGCAGGAAGGAAAGGAATGCACAAATAAATTTCTTCTAACGACACAAAAAAGCCAGTGCCTCTTTATTATTTAGTGAAAATTTGGTACATCCTCATGCACCTGGATGCAAGCTGTAACAGTTAAAGGGATATACCGCCCAGCGCCATTTTTCTCGATCCTCCACATTAAGTAAGCCCTAAAGGTCTATTTACTTAACGTTAGTCTTTCCCTTGCTAAAAATCCGTTATAAAATGTGGCGTCTAGAAGATTTTCTGTTGAATATTGGGGAGGCTTTATTTACGTTCTTCCAGAACGTATATGATGCTTTGCGTGCCTACAATGACCTTGAAGTTTTATCTGTGTGTGCGCAGTACTAATTTCAAAATTTTGCTAGTAATTACTATGAGATCAAAAATCTAAAAGACTAATGCAGTAAAAATTTAAATTAATTATTCCAATAGATCGCCGAAGCAAAATTATAAGACACTAGTCTAGAAAATTACAAAATGTAATGTTAAAATACGAGAATCATTCCGGTTTGTGACGATACAATCATTAATATGATTCTGTTTCGTGTACTATTCCCAAAGCCAACCGAGACAGCAACTACGTTTTTCGCTGCGAGGAACGCAGCTACCACCCCAGCCGACTTTAGTGCTAGTACATGCGCGGATGGCGATCTGCGCGTAGCTGTTATAAGGCACGCGGAATGCTATAAGGCAGGCCGGGCGTCCCTTTAACGATATTACTATCACTAGATGGTGCCATGGTAGATTTTTTTTTTATATCTACCGTGTCGCCATCTAGTGATATTGTTAACTGTTAAAGCTTGCAGCCAGGAGCACGAAGATGTACAGTTCCGGTAGAAAGTAAATTTACAAACGTAATGTCGTTATAGCGAAAAAAAGCATTGTTGTATTATGGCATTGTTGAACCTGAGAAAATATCGTGGAGTGGTTAACGCTCGTTAAACCCTTTGAACCCTTTGAATTCCGTGCATCAGGAGACACCAAGGCACGTGCATGCCTTTGTTGGCGCTTGTCTCACTATAACAATAATTCTGGGTTTTGTAAATTTACTTCCTGCCGGAACTGTACCAAATTTTCACTGAACAATTAAGAGGCACGTGGCTTGTTTGTGTCGTTAATACATACATTCTGTAGAGCGACGTCCAAGGTGGTTCTACACCTATACACACCTTCCGAGTAAGAATCGTTTTGTGGAAAGAGAAAATTCACACTCTCATTTTTTTAATGAAATCTACAGTTCGTACGTTTTAGAACTCGTCACCTTTCCAACAAATTTCCGTCAACCTTTAGGCAATTAAATCGGGAATGAAGTTTCGTGCTGAAACTCACAAACTGTTGATCTCATCCGACTTTTTTCACGTCCATCACCATGGCAATTCCAGAGATTTTACAAAGCGTAAAGTCGAGGAAATAAACACTATGCCTGGTGTTGTTTATTAAGATTTGTCAGAAGTTCATCAAACATTTCAGAAATAAAATGGTTCATATGATTTAGTCTGTGTAGTCCGGAGGATATATGCCCAAATTAGACGAAATTGTGCATTTTATCATAAAAGCATGAAACTTGGCAGGATTGTTGTTTACATCAAGTTAAGACTTTTAAGCGTTGTAGGCATTCCTCTGAATTGCTATGAGCCGCCATATTGGAAAATGGCGGCCAAAAAGTCTAAAATTATGCATTTTCATTGTAAAAGCATGAAACTTGGCAGGAATGTTATTTACATCAAATTAAGAATTTTAAGTGTTGTAGGCATTCTCCTAAATTGCCACGAGCCGCCATATTGGAAAATGGCGGCCCAATAGTCTAAAATTATGCATTTTTATCATTAAAGGGTGAAACTCGGCAGGAGTGTTGTTTGCTTAGAATTATTAAGAATTTAAGCATTGTAGACATTTTCCTCAATCGCTATGAGCCGCCATATTGGAAAATGGCGCCCAAATTACTTGTTTTCCAGAACTCTGAAAAACAGCCCAAACTGTACATGTTTAAGATTTTCTGAAACGTGGCGATCTATTCTTTCCATCAATCCTAGCCGAAATTGTTAAACTTAGATAGCCACTGTCCTACACCCATCTAAAGGTGAAGAGGCAATGGCGTAAGCGGCAAAGGCGTATGATGATTTTCGAATTCAAAGTGCTCTTGCGAGCCCTCTAACAGCCCGTAATGGACATGCTTTGGATTTTCTGAAAGGTATGGATCTTTTCTTTCCTTCAATCCTAACCGAAATTGTTTAGCTTAAATAAGAATACAAATATGAGCATTACAATGGCACTTTGAAATTGAAACTAGCCGCCACACCAGTTACAGCTACACATTTAAACGGGTATAGGACGGTCCCTATCTAAGGGAAACAATTTTCGTATAGGATTGATGGAAAGAATAAATTGCCACCTTTCAGAAAATCCTAAGCATGTCAAATTCGGGCTATTAGAAGGCTTGCAAGAGCACTTTAGATTCGAAAATCACCATTCGCTCGCCACTGCACCATTACCTATTCACCCTAAAAGAGTTTAAGACAATTCCTACCTAAGTTAAATAATTTCGGTTAGGAGTAATGGAAAGAATACATCCTCACCTTCAGATAATTCTAAGCCTGTTCATTTCAGGCTATTAGTGGGCTCGCAAGACCACTTTGAATACGAATATCAACATTCGAATATGAATAATTCGAATATGAACATAAACACTTTCACTGCTATGCCTTTACCTCTTCACCTTTAATGGGTGTAGAACGGTGTCTATCTAAGTTAAACAATTTCGGTTAGAATTGGTGGAAAGAATAAATCGCCACCTTTCAGATAAACCTAAGCATGTCCATTTCGGGCTATTTTAGAAGGCTCGCAAGAGCACTTTGAATTCTAAAATCACCATACGCTTTCGCCGCTATGCCGTTACCTCTTCGCATTTCAGTGGGTATAGCTACCTAAGGTAAAAAAAAAATGGTTAGGATTGATGAAAAGAATAGATTCCACCCCTTCAGAAAATTCGAAGCACGTCCATTTCGAGCTATTAAAGGGCTCGGTAGAGCACTTGGAACACGAAAATCACATAACAACCAATTGAAAAAAGGAGCGTCCGTGTGACTTAAGGGTTATAATACTTTAAAAACGATTGTGTGGTTCAAGGGTTGCTCTTACGTAAAAGATGTATAATCCCTTTCCTGTCCAGAATTGTGTGCTGAATGTCTTAGCTTCACTTTATGCTTTTGATTTGTTGATGGTTAAGGAGTTACAGCCAGAGAACCGTTTGGGGGAGAGAAAGTCACCCCCTCCCCCACGAGAACTTGCTATCATATATTTCTGAACTTGCTATCACATACCTTTTTTTCGTTACCCTTCATGTGCATCCATACCATACTTAACGCTTTTCACAAAAAGTGAACAATTCGTTCAATTTTGAGCACTATAAAAAACTTATTATTTACATTACAGCACATACTATGCATTAATAATGATTCATTCATGCCACTTCCAGTACTTACTTCCGGTTGTGTTTAGTATAGCATAGGAAAGGAAATTTCAAGAGGAACAATAAAGGCAGGGAATATAATTTCGCTAACTGTGAAAGGGAATTCAAAGTGTCGTATTCATATGCCATTTTGAAAAGTAAATGGCATCTTTTCACTAATACATTAGTATCACTTCCGGTAGTTACTTCTGGTTATGTATGGTATCATTGGAAAGGATATTTCAAGAAGAACAATAAAGGCAATAAGTGTAATTTTGCTAACTGTGAAAGAAATTCAGTGTTTCAATAAATAACATTGAAAGTGTTGAATTCGGGCAAATGGCGTTTTTCCATTAATAATATTTTAGTATAATTTTGATGTTATTTACAATTGCTTTCAAGGGCAAATGCCTTGGTTTCATCTTTGTACTAATTACTTCAAAGTAAAATCACAAATTCTGGGGCCTATTAACCATAAGTAAGCAAATCGTATAATAAAAAATATTCAGACCATATAACTCACTGAATTCCATGTTAACAGCAGTTATGACTAAGATTTTCAGATAAAATGGTTGGTCGTATGAAAAGTTATTTCAGTGTTTTGGTAAAAAAAAATCAATTACGAATAACAGGAAGAAAAAAGAAAAGTTAAATCCGTTGATTTGTTCACAAGTTATGAGAAAAAATTTATTTTACTGCTATTTTGGCTGCCCATTTCTAATATGGCGGCTCATAGCAATGCAGGAGAATGCCTATAACGTTTGAAATTCTTAATTTTATGTAAACAAACATTCCTGTCAAGTTTCATGCTTTTACGATGAAAATGCACAATTTTAGACTATTTGGCCTCCATTTTCCAATATGGCGGCTCATACCGATTGAGGAGAATGTCTATAACACTTAAATTCTTAATAATTCTAAGTAAACAACATTCCTGCCAAGTTTCACGCTTTTATGATAAAAATGCACAATTTTAGACTATTGGGCCGCCATTTTCCAATATGGCGGCTCATAGCAATTTAGGAGAATGCCTACAACACTTAAAATTCTTAATTTGATGTAAACAACATTCCTGCCAAGTTTCATGCTTTTATGATAAAAATGCACAATTTTAGGTACATCCTCCGTACTAGTATGATTGCTATGTCTCCAAATTTAATAAAATTGCAGATTAAACACAAAGGCATTTCTGGAATGTTTTTTTTACACGTTTTTGCCCTAAATTTCAGAAGATTATTCTTTTCCTTGTAATTTTCCATTAGAAGTACCGGTATGGCCTTTCCAGGTTTACCCTGAACCCGACATTAATAATTCACAGTAGTGCAGTGAGCACAGTAGTGAAGAAGAAAAAGGGAAATAGTCGAATTAATGTCTATTCTATGTTGCTAAGGTTAACTCGGGTTGGAGTGGGACAATAATTTTTCTAGGTTTGTGTGAGTGCTGCTAATAAGTTTAGGCTGACCGATAGGCCCTGTCTGCTATGGGCTGATTTAGCATGGGCGGCTGCCTCCCATGCTCTCCCCTCTCCCATGCTCTCATGCTCCCATGCTCTCCCCCTCTCCCTGCCTAAAAATATAGATTTTTTTTTTACAACATTTGAATTTTTTTATTACACCATAAATCTCTTATTAACAGCTAAGGCTGCCCGTCCTAAAAATGCTTTACGGTCAGAACTCGCAAAACTACCTAGTTATGGGGCTGTAACTAGATTATTTCACGATTTCTAACCCTAAACTTTTTTTATTGTAATTTTTCGGCTAGAAATTGACTAAAAGCTTCATACATTCAATCAATGTTTGACTGTATCCACATCATTAAAGACGTATGATGTGCGTGCGTGTGTGTACGTCTACTCCTCTTGAACCAAGGCACCTACAAAGATGGGAGTAGGACCAAATGAAAGAGAATTATATTGTGCTTCCGTCAGGCCTATTTTCATCCTCGTTAACTTGATATTATGACCGTCAAATACGCAAAAGAACCTGAAAAAGTACCATCAATTTTTTTTTTTTACCCTCGTGATGTTTGTTCATGACATCATAGTTTGTTCATGCATGGATTAAAATTCGTGACAAACAAACCGTCTTGAAGTTATTAGTTACGTACTGAGATGATATGGAAACGGATGCATGCAAAAAATAACCCAAAAGGGTGACGCATTTTGCAACATACCACACATAGACCTTAAAGTGGGTTTTGTATCAACTGACTTGATGCCTGGAAAAATCAGACCTGTAGAACTGGTTTTAAGAGTGTGTCAAACATTCGTGTTTCTGAATCACAGAGTTTAGTGGATTGAGCAAGCAAAGCGAGCGATTTCCATGTAAACTAAACCTTTTTAGTGTGTTTCGCTTTGCTCCTTCAATCTTTCATCTCTCACCTTTGTAGGGGATTACTTCGAACAAATCGTTTGTTTTGAATGATGTAGGTGAAATGCAGACGTGCTGAGGAATGTGATGAACGAACTGTGAGCAACAATTGCAATTAGTTTGCATCGAAATAATCAGTACAGCTATTTTGTGATGCTCTTGGAATCAAAGAAATTACATGAATGGATCGACGCCAATGGAGTGAGCGAAGCGAACGATACGGCAAGTTTCATTATTAAAAAGAAGTCAGGAAGATATGTTCTTTTCAACATTAAGGCAGAAAACACATTTTTATATGAAAAGTTTGGTAGAGCATCCGCTTTACAAAATTCTGGATCTGCCCCTGCCGCCCGCCCCCTCTCCCCCGGAGCAGCTATACTGCCTGTGTAGCCACAATTGGTATGACACTGTTATTTCATTAATCACTGCAATTTTGTATATTTGTAAAGGTCAATGGATAATTAAACGAGTAGCATATGATGTTTGCCAAATACAATTCTTGTCATTGGTTTAGATACCTACATACAGCGGTGTAACTACGGTTTTGAACTGCGGGGGCAACACTAACCATTTTGCCGAATGGTGTGGAGGGATAAACTAATAACAAATAGCTGACTCTTTTTTGCTATTTTTCGGTATTTTCTGGCCTTGTAAAGTGCCACTGAAAACATTTTTATAAAATCAGTTTTGCTGATTGCATCATACGTGTAAAAAAAAGTGTAGCGTAAATCTTCTCAGTTTTCCATACTAGATACTTATTTTTTTTACAGAAAGTGACTTGGCCAATTTGCCGAATAAGCCAACAAAATGTCGTAGAGGGGGCGAATCACCTCTCTGCCCCACTCCCCCCTCCTCCATCCACCACTAGTTACGCCACTGCCTACATTTTGTGAACATACACCCTTTGTCTGAATATAGAGTCTGTTAGTGGTATAGCCAGAATGATTAGTGGTCTAACATGAAGTAGGCACTTCTTAGAACGTAATTAACTACGACATTGACAACATTAGCTAGTAATTAACTAAGACATTGACAACACACAAAACACATTTATTCATAGCAACAAAGGTAGGAAAAATTAGGAAGAACATAAGTTTTTTTTT
>JAHWFP010203644.1:0-15935 GCA_023313725.1 Lithobius niger
ATGGTGTGCTCGAAACATGGCCGACATAATTCATGCTTGCATGGCATAGTCACGGGTTCAATAAGTATGCAGAAGCAAATCGGGCACTTGGCATCTGACAAATTCATTTTGTTACAAACTGAGACTTGGAAGACACACAAGCAACACAACCGAATACGCAACTTCGTAACGTTGGATTTGAAAACTGCGCAGATGCGGTAGACCGGATGTCCGTTTTATCAGAGATACTAGACTTATAAGTCTAGTATCTCTGGTTTTATTGTTTCCTCTTACCCAAAATATTTCGTGGAGAGCGCCACCTACGTAAAGGGAAGTGTTTTGACGACACTCATTGCGTTGAGTGGGAGAGGGATATGGGAGTGGATGTTGAAGGTAGGTGGGGAGTGGACTCGGACCATTGCTTGGTTTGGGCTGAGTGGAGGTTGAAGGGGAGAAGGGTGAGTGGAGGAGTTCTCCCGCAGAGGGAGTGGGGAGTGTAGGAGGACATGGGCAGTCAGGGATCCGAAGTTGCTCGATTATTTTGGTGCTGAGTTTGAGAAGGAGGTGGAAGGGTGGGAGGATGGATATGATTTTTGGGAGGCTGAGATGCTTAAGATCGCGGAGAAATATCTTGGGAAGTGGGGAACGGTGCGTGGGTAGGGAAAAGGGATGGTGGGACGCTGAAGTGAAGGGGGCTATCCAGAGGAGGAAGGAGGCCTGTAGGACATAGAGGAGGGGAGTTGGGAAAGTGAAAGATGGAAGGAATATTTGGCTTGTAAGAAGGAGGCAGGAAAAGTGGTAGCGAGGAAGATCGGGGAGTTTAACTTGAAAATGGCTAAGGAAGTGGCGAGGGGAGGGAGGGAAGCGGGAAAGAAGTTCTGTAGGTTTGTGAAGGAGAAAGTCCGGGTTGAGGATGGGGCGGGGGGGGTAGGGGTGAGGAAGGTGAAGATGTGGGGAATGTTCGAAATATGCTGACTGTGACTGCAGCATTAAGGGAGCTGTGTGAGATTGGGGAGGAGGAGGTGGGGGTGGAGGAGAGGGAGAGAGAGAGAGGTGGGAAACGTGCTTGAAGATATTACGGTGGGAGAATTTGAGGAAGCTTCGGCCTTTGTGGAAAGCTGTGGGGGAAGCCGATATGGTGGGGGAGCTTGTGAGGAGTCTGGGTGTCAAGGGCAGGAGAAGGCTGATTAGGGAAATGAATGCGATCCTGCAAGGGAGTGGTTCTGGAGAGCTGGAAGAAGGTGAGGAATCATTTTGAATATAAAGGGAAGGGTAAGGATAGAGGTTGGATTGAGAACTTTAGGCTGGTGGCCATTACGATTGCAGTTTATAATGTGTTTAGGCGAATACTTACGAGTAGGTTGCGGTCGAACCTTAAGGGTAGAGGGGAGCTGGAAGAGGTACAGAATAGGTTTACAAAGGGGAGGAGCATTGAGGACAATATTTTTGTGGTGACGCAGGCATTTGAGGCAGCGAGGAAGGAAAGGAGAAGCTTGTGGGTGGCTTTTCTGGATATTGCCAAGGCATATGATGGGGTTAGATGGGGGATGCCGTGGAGGGTGCTTCGGATTTTAGGAGTGGAGGAGGGATTTGTCAGTCTTCTTGAGAGGATATATGAGGGGGGAATGTATGTGGCCTCGTGGGAGGCGTACAGTCTGACTAGGTTGTCAGTAAAAGGGGGTTAAGGCAGGGGTGCCCGATGTCTCCATTGTTATTCCTGAATTTTTTGAGAGGGTTGGAGAAGATGCTTATCGAGTCAGGTAGGGGTTTTTGTTGCGGGAAGGCGGGGGAGGAGGCAGTCCGTACTGCGGTGTTAACATTTGCGGATGACATTGGGATACTGGAAGAGGGGAAGGAGGGGCTTGAGCAGTTGTTAAACATATGTGAAGAGTAGGGAGTGGATAGAGGGATGGAGTTCAGCAGTGAGAAATCTGGATACATGATTTTCGGAAAGAGGGAAGACCAGTTGGCCGATGGGGGAGGTAAAAAGGTCTTGAGTATGGGGAAGGTGCAGGTGAGGAGGGTGAAGGAGTACGAGTATCTGTTAGTACCTTACTAAATCACCGAGCAGAGCGAACAGAATGCACCACTGTTAGAGATAGTTTGGCTCCAAACTTGACGTCGCGCGTGTGCATTGATATTGCATCAGTCATTCAGTACCTTCCTAAACTACAACACAGCTCAACAAGCTCAGCAGACTATTCGATACGTCATACCTTCACCGCGACCAGACCTGGATAATGGATTTGACCAGGATTGGCTAATAAATGTGACCAGGCGAGAGCAATGCCAAATTGCGAACCATATCAGGGAGGTGGTTTGCTGGGGTGGAGGTTTGAACATGCGCGAGCTAACAGTTTTGACGAAACAGATTCATCGCTGACGATGTTGACGTCAATCAAGCCGCATCAACACGGATATTAGCAGGGAATGATCCAAACTGTCACCAACAGTGGTGCGTTTGGTTCGCTCTGTTTGATCGTTTAGGAAGGTACTGTGAGGGTGTGGTTGTGTGTGAAGCCAAACTACCTGGAGATGATGGAAAAGAAGGTAAGGTGTAAAGCGGGAAGGGTCAAGGGCATGATTAAGAAGTTGCTCTTTGGGGATATAACAGGTATGAGATTGCTCGGGTGCTCTGGAAAGGGGTAGCTGTCCTGGGAGTGATGTTTGCTGAAGGTGTGTTGGTGTATGGTAGGGAGTGTTGGAGGCAGATGGAACACTTCCAAGGGTAGTTGGGGAGGTGGACGTTGGGAGATAATCGGTTTACAGCTGGAGAGGTGGTGACCGGAGAAATGGGCTGGTCAGGTTTTGAGTCGAGGGAGGCGGTGGCAAAGATGGAGTTTGATAGGAGGGTTAGGGAGATGGAGGAGGGTGCCATAGTGCGTACTGTGTATGAGTATGTGTGGTTGAGGTGATGAGGAGGCTGGTGGGGAAGTTTGTTCGGATAGGAGGGGAGGAATTGGTGGTGGAAGGGGCTGGAGGAAGGGTATTAAAGATGTGGAGGTGGAGCGTTGGACTCGTGATATGGGAAAGAAGTCGACGACGACGAGATATCGCGAGGAGAAAAGGTTGATAGGGTGGGAGGAATGGTATCTGGGGGATTGGGGAAGTGTCCTGTTAGGGTGGGCTCACTGGATACAAATGGGCTGGTGGGGAAGATAGGGTTATGACTTGTGGGGTATGTGGGGAAGTAGAAGAGACATTGGAGCATGTGTTGGGGTTTGGAGGACCTCAGAGGTCGAGATGAATGGAGGGAAGGGAGGGGGAAGAGGCCGTAAGATGGCTTTTTGGAGGGATGACGGGGAGAGAAGTGGGATGGGGAAAGAGGGTGCTCTTGGGATGGTGGAATAGGAGGGGCAAGGAATAGGGGAAGTGGGTTATGGTTGTTTGGTTGGTTTGCAGTGGAGGAGTGGGCATTGCGGCTTTGGCCAGCACTCGTTTTAAAAGGGAAGCATTTAGCATCATCATCATCATTATTTATTTAAGAATTGCAACGCCCCAAGAATCATTTAAGCTCGAAAGCAAAAACCAAAAGAAAAAGAAACCGAAAAGACCTAGGTATTCTCGTCAACGGCGATCTCTCTTGGACCACCCAATAAAACATGGTGGCGAGAAAAGCTAATCGTTCAAGTGGACTATTTTGAACTACCTTCGGGACCATTCCTGTGAAGTTGGGTCAAGCAATTTTGATCCGAGGGAGACCAAGGGCACTGGGGCTCCGTCCAAGGCAAATAAACTCAGAAAAACTGCCAAAATCGTTGCAAAACATAGTTAAACGGACACCCGGCCTGCCTTATAACATTCCGCCTGCCTTATAGCAGCCACGCGCAGATCGCCATCCGCGCATTTAGTAGCACCAAGGTCGGCTGCGGTGGTAGCTGCGTTCCTCGCAGCAAAGAACGTAACTGCTGTGTTGGTTGGCTTTGGCAATAGTACACGAAATAGCTTCATGTTAAAGATTGTGTTGTTACAAACCTGAATGATTCTCGTATTTTAACATCACAATTTATAATTTTCTAGGCTAGTGTCTTATAATTTTGCTTTGGTGATCTATGGAATAATTAATTTTAATTTTTACCGTATTAGTATTTTAGATTTTTGATCTCATGGTAATTATTAGAAAATTAGTACATGCACACAGAGAGATGACGTCATGATTGTTGTAAGCTCACAAAGGTTCATATACTGCGGGACGCAGTAAATAAAGTTAACAATTATTCAATAGAAAATCACCTAGACACCACATTTTAAAACGGATTTTTACCAAGGGATTGATTAACGATAAAGAAATAGACCTTTTGGAGCCATACTTGATGTGGTTGATCGAGAAAAATGGAGCTGGGAGGAATATCCCTTTAAATTACGAAGAAAAACGTGCATGAAAACATTAAAAAAATTCACTCTGCTGCCCCCTCGTAAAATTCGTTCTGGTTCCACCTTTGCATCCTGAAGACAAGTTTACACATGTGTATGCGAAGGTTAGAATCACACGGGCTAGTGATGCATAATATCTGCCCAGTAGTTGCCAAAGTACGCAGAAAGTGGTACACCATGCAGCAAACGAGTTTCAGCACTGAGAGACAACTTGGACAAACTTAAACTTAAACAAAATACACAACCAAAGCCTAGCATGTATGGTTGGATGAGCAGAGATAGTTCACTGCTTGGCAGAAAGGGTTTTGTCATAGGCTGCCTTCCAGCCACTAACAGATCTGTCTTCAATCACATTATGAGGAAGCTGGTTCCAGTGGTCAACCGCACGATACGAAAAGAAGTGCTTCCCAAGATTGGTGTTCACACGTGTGCATTGTAACTTGAGGCGGTATCCACGAGTGCCAACGGAGGGGGCCAAGGTGAAGAACCCTTTAGCTTCGGTGCGATCAATCCCACTCAGAATTTTGTAGGTGTGAAGTAAGTCACCTCTAATGCGGCAGTCGTAAAGGCTAGTAAAACCAAGCTTCCAGAGCCTAGCATCATGTGGAATGCACGCAGTCGTAGAACAAGCTTGGTAGCATGCCTCTGAATGTGCTCAAGGAGCTGCTGGTCTTTAATAAGTTGAGAGCTCCATACCTGAATGCAGTATTCAAGGTGTGGCTTGATGTATGAAGTGTAGTGTGTGTTAAGGAAGGTGGTGCTGAAGAAGGAAAAGCTTCTTCATGCAGCCAAGCAGCATATTAGCGCGTCAGGTAGCAATAGCACATTGCCTGGTGACCTTAAGGTAAACGTTTGAGGTAAACGTCACACCAAGGGATTTGGCCTCAAGGACTTCAGGGAGCTGCTCAGTTCCAAGAAAATAGGTAGCATGGAGGTTGTTGGGTCCAACATGAAGCACTTCACACTTGTTAGCATTGAACTTCACACCATTGTTCAGGGCCCAGTTACTGATCTGGTTAAGATCATCTTGGATGATAGTACAATCTTCGGCATGAGGAGTTTTCTTGAACAATTTGTCATCATCAACGAAGAGACTATATTGAGATTAGCAAGGTCAGGCAGATCGTTGATAAAGAGTAGGAAAAGCAGGAGGCCCAGAACTGTTCCTTGAGGAACACCACTGAAAACAGAGGCCCAGTCTGAGGCACGTCCTTCATAAACCACTCATTGTTTGTAGCCTAAGAGAAGTCTTCTAAGCCAGTGTAGGAGGTTGCCAGTGCTACCGTAGTTCTTGAGTTTTCTGAGAAGAAGGCTTTTTGGATATCGAGGAGAATAATGTCTCAGGGAATATGGTCATCAACAGCGTTTGACAAGTAGCCAAAGACAAGAGTACCCTGCACGGAAACCATGCTGCCTCTCGCTGATTATGCTATAAGTTTCACAGTAGTTGTAGAGTCGACTTTTAACTAGCTTCTCAGGGACCTTAGCCACCTGAGATGTCTAATTTTTTGAACTTTGGTGGGCTCTGGCCTTGAAGATGGGGATTATGTTGGCATTTTTCCAGTCATCAGGAATGATCGCTTCATCGAGAGACTTCTGGAAAACAATGGCAAAAGCGGTGTAGCAATATTGGCAGAGCAATCTCTAAGCATGGCACAGTGAATGTTATCTGGACCAGGGGATTTAAAGGGGTCGCAGTCCTACAACAGGCGGTGCACATCAGGCAATTGTGTAGGATCAGCATTATTGAAAACGGAACTGAAGTATTGATTCAGTTCGTTGGCGATATCTTGGGGATTGGTGACAGTAGGTCCATTGTCTTGCTTAGTGTGGATACAAGGTTTATTCCTGCTCTTGTTTTGCAGATAAGAATATAGGAGATTATTGTTGCTCTTGCATTTTGAAACCAGCTGTCATTCGAATGAAACTTTCGCATTGCGGGTGTTGTCAGTGAGTAGATTGCAGGTCACAGTGAATGACGTCCAGTTCTCTGGTGTAGGGTAGGTCTTGTAAGTCTTCCACCACCTACCTTCAGGGTTAACAAGTTTCATGACGATGTAATTCATCCAAGGAGGCGAGTGAGACGGAGATTGAGGCTATAGCCTGTTAGTGAGTAGACGCAAATATTAACGAGTGTTACGTAGATTGTTTGTGTATCAAGAAAGAGCTGGAATAAAGAAGTTTCAACATGATGAGCCAATATTCCTTCATGAGAGCTAAGATAGAAGACAGAACGTGACAGCATCATCACAATTGGCGCCCGAGGAAACCGGACCAAACTTGGACCAGGCAGGAGCAACAGGTGGCCACAAGGCCTGTGGCACAATGGTGGTGGGGCAACATGAAACTGCTGGGACGATGCAATCCGAAGACATCGAAGGCTGGATTGAAGGTATAGAAAACGGATTGTATGCAGAAACACCAACAGCAAGTGACACCTTGCACCAGACTCCACCGATGACAACGGAAAAGCTGACAACAACGACAACAGCATCCAAACAGTCGACTGCCGCGATCTGGCATCGGCGAACCACACCGACAACCAACGGCTATGCTCTGTAGGCTTCACGGTAGTGCGAGCGTCCGATAAGATAATAGGCTGTGGAAAATCCTTTATGACCGCTCGTTAATGCTCTCTTTCTGTGAACCAACGATGGACAATCCGATGGATGGAATCCCCATTACAGAAATCCCCATGTGGCTATGCCCCTCGATCAGATTCTACCGCGTTGACGTCTCGGCTGCCTGGATGGCCATGCACCCGACAAGATCGCTGATGGTGCGAGCTCTCAGTCGACCGCCGCAAGACGTAGGTAGGGGTTTGGCAAAACTGGAGATGACCATCCCACCACTGGCAGTAAGGGGAATTTTCAGCGTAATGCACAAGGAGGGTTGGCTGGCACCGTGCGGCCACTGCGTATTCTCCCCTACGTGTGTGGTCGAAGGAGATAATTTTCTACGTCTACAACATGCCGGCACCACAATCAACACTATCACTGAACTTCTTCTCAGCGGTCGACATGCACGTGAATTCATGCTGGCACCGCCGACATATGCATTAGGATCTCTAGGCAGAAAACAAACCTTGGATAGATTCCCACGTTATTGACGGAACGGACAATGGAAAGGACAATGGTATGGAACGGAATGGAGTCTTAGAAGTACACCAAAGGATAATGTAATGACTGTATTCTGAATAGGGTTCAATCGAGTGCAGCGTAGAAAAGGCATTTGGAGAGCTACGATGAGATACAGTTAGCATATATAAGACATATTTTAATTTTGATTTTCTGTTTTTTTTTAATTGCTTGTTCTGTCCGCCTATGTCCGCCTATTGCTTGTTCTGTATTTTAGCCTATGTTACTTAATGTTAGTGTAACCGCCATGTGTGTTCTCCGATATACGGGTGCATGCCTGTTCGGCTACAGGTGAACTGTTGCTAAAGTTCCGTCTTGGAGGTTCATCATTTCACGAACGGACTGTAGTTTCGCTATTTTGTTACAATGTTATTGCCTTATGTGCCAAACTGTAAGTTTTTGTTTGTTTGTCAATGATACTCACAGCCGATGTCCTAGGCGTGCTTTGCAGTTTAGCGTTAGTTCTTGTTCATTCTGTTTGTTTGACTTGAATATTCACACACTCATTTACTTATTTTTCGTCCATATTTAGTTTTGCATCAGCCTGATAATCGATTCCCGCCGACATGTATGCGATTCATGTTTGTAGACATTACAGTGTGCGATATCTTTGTACGCCTGGCTCACAGTGGGTGCTCGGTTTGGTATGTGGTATGGGCCGTTTTGGTGCGCATGGGTAGCGATGTGGAGAGAGGTTAGGGTTTGGGCCAAGCTGCCGATAAAAAGACAGACAGGGCACATCTGGTTTGAGCGGCTAGTCATTCCAGCTAATATGTTTGAATTAAATGTGTTCCGGGGTGTGCCCTGGCCTTGGCACAAGCGCAGTGTTAGTAGGCCTGCCTGTCCCCCACCAAATTGTCGGTGGAGGATTGCCTTGGCAGCGCTGGACGTTAAGTGAGAGGCCAAGAGAATCTTAAAAAGGGTAATCCCCGCGTACCCTCGGCCAGGGGTATGGGTTTTTCAAGCTTGAGATTAAGACGGTCGTAGTGAGTCCCGCCGCCGAGGGCAAGTCAGAGATGGGACGATTGTGAAGGTTAGAATCACACGGGCTAGTGATGCATTATTTCTGCCCAGTAGTTGCCGAAGTCGCAGAAAGTGGTGCACCTTGACACAAACGAGTTTCAGCACTGAGAGACAGCTTGGACAAAGAGGAGCGAGTGAGAGAAAGAGAGATCGAGTCTATAACCTGTTAGTGAGTAGACGCACTGTTATTAACGAGTTTTATGTAGATTGTTTGTGTATCAAGACAGAGGTGGAAAAAAGAAGTTTCAACATGACGAGCCGATATTCCTTCATGAAAGCTAAGATAGAAGACAGTAAGTAGCGTGACAGCATCGCCACATGTACAAAACTTAAATTGCATTCGCTCGCGTCTTGACTATAATTGCTCTATTTGGTGCCCAAACCCTATAAAAGATAAATGACCATCGAGAATGTGCAACGTCGACCTACCCGGCTTTCTGAGGGTACACGAACCATGACATGAGCAAAGACTCAACTTGCTGAAGTTATCACACTTGAGAAAAGACGTAAACACAGGTGCAGAGTAGCGGCCATCATGACAAAAGAACACAAGTACAGGTTATGGCGTGGTCCTTCGATAATGGTCCTTCGGTAATGGGCTTCTGACTGATTTTTTAAAACTTACTTATGCCACGGGAGTTTTCAGATGGCGCCAGGTCTGATGGGGGCCTACGGCTCGAAATTTTATTGTGGGTTCCCTCATATCTCTCTGCGGAATTAGTACGCTTAGAGCCCCTGGGCAAAGACTTTTTTTTTTTGTACTTTTGTGGCATTTTCATGTCCGCTAGTAGTACCATGAACACGCCGTAAACCTGTGTGCAGCTACTGGGTCCACTAAAAGCCTTTCTTGCAAGTTGTGTTTTTTTTAAACTTGGGGGCCCCCTTGAAGCACGGGCCTAGGAACAGAAGCCACACTTGCTCTCCTCTCTGGTCAGCCCAGGATGGCAGTCTAGTAAAGGAAAGCGGAAAATGCTGGTGATTACAATGTAAATGTGTTGGAAGATCACTGCCGTTCGGCATTTGAGAGCGAAATTATGGCAGATAAAAAAAATCCAATAAGGAAGAAATTCAAGTATAAACAACAGACTAGAACTTCAGCTATTCTGTATACCATGAAATATGCTTGAAATATATATGCTTGAAATATAAAGAGAAACTGTGAAATACTATGCCGGGTGGCCAAAAAGCCTAATATTTACACTGCAGAGATACTAATGAGTAACGGGAAAAAGTGGCATGGTTTATTGCAAATCAATCACCTATATAAAGTTACATAACTGCTGATCGGTCATGCTATTTCACTCACATCAGGTATTGTTGAATGACGTATGGTGGCATTGTAGTACATGCGCTATAATTCCCCCCTTTAAAAATAATAAATTGGATCCAGTTTTGTTAGGCTAAGGTCCAATTTTGTCTTTGATTGTTGTTGTTTGATGACATCTTTCAGTTTTAGATGACATCTGAATGTTGTTGTTGTTTTTGATAACATCTTTGGATTTTTGAGCCATCTGTTTTGATTTTTTTACATTTTGAGGTCTCCTTTATTGATGCTACTGCTGGTCTGTTAGCTTCCCAGCTGGTCTGTTAGCTTCCCAGCAGTTGTTGTTCGTTGAATATGAAAACACATAAAAACACATAAAATTAATTTCATATCTAACATCATTAAAATCGCTCAGTGTGTTTATTTATTTATTTATTTGTGTAAACATCTACTCCTCTTGGAATAGTGGAGTCAAAAATTGGATAAAGGGTTCGGAAGAAAGGAAATTTCCCCGAATTTCTGTTAGGTGTATTCTTGAATTCAAATTTAGGTCCTGAATGCCCCAAATTAACAAACAATGACCGTTTGCAACAATCAGCAACAATCACACAACAATCCATGACATCAACGATTGTTGACCAAATTTTTTTCGTGCAAACCTCGAACTTTTCGGGAATGTACCAACAAGGAGTAAGTCAATTAATAACTGGCTGTTCTCAGTAACAATTAGCAAACACACACAGCTTTGCTGAAAATTTTTATTATCTGTTTTAAACTTGGAGTGTTGCATCAAGTCACTGTAATAAGCGCACAGATTCCTGTTCGTGGCTAGTTTAAAGAAGGGGAGGGGGGACAAAATGGACTAAGTTTAGTTTAGTTAGTTCATAATACGGCAAAGTCCGTGACTTGTAGCCATGCCCCGTGGGGGAGTTAACACTGCGCCATGTGCCTGTCCAACATTGCCTTGAAGCAGTTAGTTGGGCTGGCCCTACACAGATCATCTGGAAGATTGTTCCACTCATCGATAACGGCAACCGAGAAAAAATACTTCCGTGCATTAAGTCTATTGTGTGGCTTGTGAATCTTGAGGGAGTTCCCTCTTAAGTTAGTGGTGGTGGCCATCGTAAAGAACTCGTTTGGGTCTAGTTTGTAATGTCTCTTGAGAATTTTGAAGCACTCAATAAGCATGCCCTCTTTCGTCTCTGTTCCAGAGTAGGCAGCCTGGAGAGCCTCAACAGCTCCTCGGAGCCCACCTTGTCCTTCATGAGTACACGAGAAGCAAGTCTCTGCGTGCTCTCCAACAACTGAATGTCTCGCTGTAACCAGGGAGCTCATGTAGTGCTGGAGAACTCCACAAGTGGCCGGATGAGAACCTTCTGAACTTAAGCAAAGTTTTCAGGAGAAAGCCTGGGTAGATGTCTAGAGAGGAAGCCAGCCATTTGCTTGGCCTTAGCAGCAGCAGCAGCAGCACATTGCTTGCTTACAGACAGATCAGACTCCATAATGACGCCCAGATCCTTGATTTGGTCGGTAGCCTTGAGTCTTGAATGGTCCAGATGATAAGGCTTATTCATGTTTTTATGCCCCATATGCATAACAAAACTCTTTTCAGGGTGGAGCCTCATGCCATTGGCGATGTACCAGGCTTGAAGAAGATTGATATCGTTTTGAAGCAGGTTGGCATTGCTCTTTTCGTCGATCTTTTCAGAGTCTTTGACATCATCTGCAAACTTGTAGCAGTCACCCTGGAGCGCTGCATGTGATTCACTCGTGTAAAAGGCAAACAGCTTCAGGCCGGGCACTGAGCCTTGTGGCACACCAGAAGTAACAGGGAACCATTCAGAAGCTTCCCCATTGGCGATAACTCTCTGCTCTTTGTCTTCTAAAAAGCTGGAAATCCATCTAACCTTTTCAACACTAACCCCGCGGGAGCACAGGTCGTTGTTAAGGATGCCTTGTACCGCCGTATCGAAGGCCTTTTTAACATCAGCAAAGAAGATGTCGACCGCCTTGCGCTCGTTCATTGGTTTTTAGCAATAAGGTGGTTTGTCATGCACGACCTACTGGGCACAAAGCCATGTTGAGTGTTGTCAGATATACCAAGTACATCAAGTTCCCGATTAAGTTCAGCCAAAAAGACCCTTTCATAAATCTTACTGACACAAGGGAGAAGACTCACTGGACGGTAGTTCAGTGCTGAAAACCTAGATCCTTTCTTTTTGTAGATGGGCGTGATGTTGGCCCTTTTCCAGTCTTGCGGTACCAGGCCGTGACTGAAGGACTTAGAAGCATAGCCAGTGGCTCTGCTAGCTTCTCCACACATTCTTTCAAAAATTTGTTGGGGATGCCATCTGGTCCACTTGCCTTGTTAGGATTAAGGTTTTTCAGTGCAGCAAGCATCGTTGATTTGGAGATACAGGTCTCGGGCAGTGGCCCATGTGCCAGGACTGGTGCAGCCTTAGCATGAAAGACCGTCTGGAATTTGATGCCGAACTCATTTGCTACCGCTTTCCCATCTTGAATGATGTGGCCCTGTGAATTCACTAGACTGATGGTGGTCGATTTCACTTCCTTTTCTACTGTTCAGGTAGCCAAAAAATCTCTTAGTGTTGCTTTTGATGTCCTTTATGACATCATGGAGCTGATGCCACTTGTTTGAGCGCAGCTGTTCCACGACCTTATTGATCTGTTCCCTGAATTTGCTGAAGTCCTCTAAACGTTTGGTCTTAGTAAATCTCCGCCAAAGTTTCCGTTTCAGTCTAATAGCATCCAAAATGCTCCTCGGAAGGTTACCAGTACTTTGATGCCTAGGAATGCTTTCAGGGACAAATGAAGCAACCAGCAAGTGAACAAGTTCCTGGAATTTCCACCAATCTTCGGCAATGTCCGCATCTGAGGGAAAGGTCAAGCATGGAGGAAGGAATTAGGTAGGAGGCGACACTGCTACAGTGAGCCGCTAATCCTCAAGGTCACGACTCGTGAGCTGCACGCACCTAGCGGCGGGAGTGATGAACTAACCTCTTCAGGCGCCGAACGCTATGGAATCCGTATTATTTTTCGCAGTAAGAAGCCTAGATTTGGCCGAATTATTGACCACAGCCTTAAAATACTCTTCTAAAAGGCTATATTATTTATTACAAATGTTTAAAATACAGTTAGGGTAATAAAAACTTGCAGATTCCAAAACTGGAAAAAAAAACACGAAAATAGACGATTTTTTAAATTGTTAGCTTGTTTACTCTTTTTTTTAACAATTTCAATGGCTAGTGGTGAATTGTGTTATGTCAGTAGCCCCTCTTCTTTCCCCCCTCCTCACACACACACGGTAACAAACGAATATTAAAGTAGAACGAGTTTGTTTACTTAGATTACTTTTTTTTTATTAAACATTACCTTTTATAGCCTATAAATTCTTGTTTATAGGAATAATGTGTGCTCAATCTGATTCCATTAAAAAAAACTAATAAATGTACAGAGGGGAGCAAAAAGTTTGGCCTGCTAACAATGACCAAATAAACAATTAATAATTAGTGCATTGTTACGTTCAATTAATTGCAATGGAACATAACAATACTGCAAATCCCCTCTGTATCCTTTGTAATGGTCTATTCCAGTGACCAATTGACTAGAATAAACATTATCGTCTAGGATGGCATAAGGGCAAACAATTGTATAATACACTAATCAAGTATAAAATAGGTAGGCTAAATAATAAGCAAACATCCAATTATACTGGGTCTTTAATCAACACTCCGCTGTACACAATATTGACCCCACGTATGGCCAATTAAATCAATGACAGATTTGTTATGATTTGATTGTATGATTACAATTATCGGCAATGAGTCGAACGAATGGCATTACGGATTAAGTCGAGCGGTAAACCTAACCATTATGATATTCTCTATATTAATTAAAAGGAATCTCGGGTTAATTTAGTAGCGTACGGATTGGTACTAGTTAAGCATAAACAACATCAGCTATCGCTAATCAATCAGAATACTTAGCTCTATAATAGAGGCTTGAGTGCGGCCATCGGCCTACGGCTCGACTGAGCGGCGAAGCCTCGTTGCTAACCCCGGCACGGCGATCTGCCTGGCGTACTTCTGGATTGCGGCCTTCGGAATTTGACTGGCGTGAACTAGTTAACAACTGTTGTGCGGCTGGTGATCGGATGATATCACGCATTCCGAGGTTCGGTTTAAATACTGTGGCGTTATCGGCCATGATCAATCCATTGTAGTATTGATTTATTATTGAAATGCTAAATATAGTAACATTTGGACAGCTTGGGCCCTTATCGTCAAATGGGACCTCTCCGCCTATCAATCATTCTATTGTTGCATTCGGGTTCATTAATTGTTCCCCGTACGCGGCACTTTGAAGGTATATGCCGCCATCTCGTGTGGGAGGGACTTATTGTTATTCCACGTAGTGATCGATCATGAGCGACGATCTTATCGTAATTAAATCTACTTCTGGAAAGTCATTTAGGTTCTACGAAACTGTCGTAAATAATGTCAGCTGGTAATGCCATCCTTTAAACTCTAACAATAGGTGTAATTACACTTGTTCAGTCTCAAATGATCTTGCCGCCTCTCGGTCGTCTTTGAAGAAGGACTCCCAATTATAATTGCTATCTGGAGTCGTTTTGATCTATCCGAATAAATACTCGGCTCATGCATTTAATAAATGTATGATATTATGCAATATGCATCCAATTAATTAATTATATTGTTTCTGTTATGAGTATTAATTAAGCCATTATTAATTTCCCTACTTAATCCCTGTTCATCCTAAAATCATGGTACCTTTTTAGTGGTTCCTTATTTTAGCTTTCAAACCCAGTTCATTTATAACAGAAACTGCTTTACTTAATTAAGCAAGAATTTCGCATTCACCGGCGGCCCAAAGTTAATTGCCGTGTGACGAGGACAAAAGCACCTTTCTTGAGGTAAAAAAAAACAACCTTCACAGAAATCAGAGCAATAATTATGTACAGCAAGATTAACTTGCTACATTAATTGAGCAATACTATTCTGGTTGGAATTGGAATAAATACTGTATGGCTTAAGTGCATGCAAGACTCGAGAGCGCATTCTCCATGTAACTAAACTCAAATTTAATAAAATCAACTTTGTTGCTGTTGATCTGAAATAAATGATATTTCGCTTTCCTTGGGCAGGCCACATGGGTTTGTTTATCCCTCTCGCTTTCAACGAGGGAGGCGTGAAACTATCCCATATCGTGTTGTGCTCAACCTTCGACCTCAAGTTGGCCACTGGTCCGGTCAAGGTCGTTCAAGGCTGAGTGGGTTTTTCTCTACCCTCGGCAATCATGTCGCCTGTCGTTTGACCTAGATTTGCTCTAGCTGCGGGAATGAAAGAAACACAAGCGTTACTAGCTATGTTTTGTCAACTTTCAACATTTTCCCTTTGAAATCTTGTTTTCTTGCCTCTTCACATTAGGAAGAAAAGTCACTTTTATAGCCAAACGTGACTTCGATTTGCTCTCTTGGGCAAATAAGTAATTAATAAAATATGGAATATCCATGGTTCGATTCGAACAGTACCATTTGACATTGTCAAATTTAAATATTTTCCTGTAGTACCAATAGCAACAAGATTTCATCGGAATACACAGTTTTCACAATAATAAAACATCGTATGCATGCTACATACATGAGTCGCCCAGAAACCTGTATGTTTCTGAATATACCACTTGTTTGGTCTTGTATTGGGACTCAAACTGGCGATCCAAATATCAAAATCGGTTTTATCATGCTTTTTACTTGCCTAGTAAAATTTTCATGCTACATAGTAACAAAATAAGCATTTGAACAAGGGAGGGGACAGGATACCTGTCCTTAATGTAAGTGTAATTTACTGCTATTTCCAATGAAAATTTTCACGATTGTGTGCTTATTGCGTACTTAATATTTAAATTATTTTCACATACTCTACGTTTCATTTATTCGAAACAGCATAGCGACTACTGCAACTCATTCATATATGCGGCTCGATTGATGTGGTGTGTAAAATATATTTACGTGTTTACTTGTATTTGTTTCACCCTTTGACTACTACGAGACAGTTTAGACTAACCCGTGGGGAAAGCCGTCAATCGTAGCTTATTAAAAACAAGTAAATTCATGTTTG
>JAHWFP010203649.1:0-16421 GCA_023313725.1 Lithobius niger
AATTAATGTGTGTATACACGATAACTAAATATGTATTGATTGGTTTTTCTCTAAATCTGTTCATAACGAAGAATAAGATTCTCAAGTTTCATACGTCGTAGGAAGAGATGGTTAGGACCATTGTGTTACAATGTGTATTAAAAATGATATCCTTTAATAGAAGAATACTGATTCAAAATTCGAAATAGTAATCATAAACTTGCAGAATTCTTATACGAAAGTTAAGACCGTATGTACAAATAAATCATTATTTTTTAAGGGATCCTGTTGCAGAAGAATATTTATTTAAAATTTAGTATTAACTAAGTAAAATAATAAGCAGTTATTCGTCTGAAATTCGTCTCCCTATTGATTGATTATAGTCGTGCAATCTTTAAGCTATTTTTTTTTCTATTTGGATTTGTTCAATTCAAATTTGCATTTTTTTGTCCTGGGTTAATAGTAAAATCTGTAACAAAATTTATAATGTTGTAAGAACACGTTGTAATATGTTGCGAATAACAAACAAAACTAACAGTAACTGTTTCCAAGTCACACTCTGGTAGTCTGCCGTCGTCTAGGGGTAATGATCTTCGGTGTCTACTATATGCCTGGACTATCCACGGCAGGAAGCCGGGATTCATTCATCGTTGGGGTTCGCGAATGGGATGACGTCCTCTCACTTCAAGTGCTACATTAGAGATTCTCTGGTGGCATTTCTGTCCTCCCCTGTTTGCTTGGGCATGTCCTGGTTTAAAGGGCTACATCCCTGCATGCAGGGAACCAGTTACATTCCACGTCTGGAAGGTGGTTCCATATTCACTGCATATCAGATAAGACAGAACCCATGCTCCTTGTACTGTTGCCTAAGTACAAGGTGCACCGTTTAACAAATATAACACTTTACATCCCTACCCCCGTTAGCTTGCACCAGCAAGTAGGGAAATTTCAAACACCCAAGTTTGGAAAAATTGACTTACCCTAACAAGTTGCAAAGGGACCAAAAAATAGTGACTTATGGACCTCACTAATTCAAAAATTAGAACCATTTTTATGAGTGTGTGTGTCTATTTTTAGTGTGTGTTTTGCTTGTTCGGATTTTTAGCACTCTTTCATACAACACTTAACAAATTTCAAATTACTTATGAAATTCTTAAGTTACAGTTTATCCTACAAAAATGTCTAGGACTCGTATTTTCGTTGAATCACTGACAGGCCCACATTTTTTAATAGGTTTCGCCTGCACAATTAAAATATTAAACCAGTGACAGATTTTAATGGCTGAGTATTTAGACCTGTGGAACTCCGGAATGGGGTAGTGAAGGAAAAATGCTAAAACTTTTGAGTTGTTTCTCCGTCTTCTACTGCTTCTTAACTTATTAAAATACAAATCTCACTAAAATAAAAAGTGATTCAAACTTTAGACACATTTATTTGAAACTTGTTAATTTGTTACAAGACTCTACTTGATATTAGAATGATTCCACATTTAATTTTACATTTTGCTGCCGTTGGGTTGCATATACAATTTCAACAGAATTATTTTTAACATTCACATTTAACATTTCTTGTAGCACCTACTTCGAGTTTCCTAATTTTGCATGGACTAAAGTACCTGCCATTGATTTGGTTTTCAAAATAAAGTAGTATTTTTTCTTAATTACAGCTTTGAAACAATGGTGGTTGTAAGCAGCAGTTCCGATTTGTTTCCTAAAAATAAGACCCTACCCTCTTTTTCGACTCCAGGCCCTATACCTTCCTGTCCGACCTTAATATCAGTTACGCACCTAAACGATGAGTAGACAACAGGCAGATATATTGTTTAGATTGTTGGAAGATCGAATATCGTACGTGATCACACCTTAAGATCAAATAATGATCATGGTTAAAAAATACACGATTCCAAGGAAACATGTGGCCTACGCAGACTGCACTAATCTTAGCTATACTTTCAGTGGGTTAACAATACCGACATTGCAGTGGTTACCGATACTGGAAAACGTAAAAAAAAACTACGTTTACAGACTGTGCGGTTATCAGTTCAACTATTGTTTAGTCAATAGATACAATAACGGATAGGACTGTATCGGTTTTCACTCTGACAACAAAACTGACTTAGATCCTGAAGCCCCTATCGCTATTTTAAGTCTAGGCGCGAATAGACCTTTTACTTTAAAACATAACCAAGATGCTTCGAAATGTCTGAATATAAACTTAGAACACGGCAGTCTTTTGATAATGCGAAATCCGACCAATCAGCACTACAAACACTCGCTTCCAGGATGCCCATATATTAAAGAACCTCGCATTAGTTTAACTTTAAAAATAATAATCGCCCGAGCCAAGGACACAACTCCCGACGAATTCTAATTTTTTTTATTTTTTTTCAGTCTAAAATGGAGGTTCTAACTGCTCTCTTCGAACGAGTAAATTTAAAACCAGTAAGTGACTTTCTGTTATTCGGTCAGCTCAGGGAAAAAATACCTATTATTTTTCTCTTCTTCTGCAGACTAATGGCAATATAACAGTCGTACTGATACCCAAGTAAGGCAGAGACATACTTTTTAATCCGTGTATCACTACCCCCTTCAAAAAAAAACAGAAGGCGTAGAAGAAAAAAGAAACTAAAATGCATTGTCACTTTCCTAACAGACCATCTTGGCCTCCTCGTAGTTAAGACGCCATGGCATCCGTAGATACTTTTAATCATCATCCATACATTAAATTAGGTAAAACTGTAGTTTTTGTTCTGTTTCTCCTATTGAACTTGCTGGCCGTGCTTCACAATAGCAAAGAGCCTCTCCACGACTCGTCGGCTGTGGTTAAACATACCTGGTCCGAGATCAGCCTGGGTTCCATTTCGGTAAACGACACTATACCGCAAGGAGTTCAGACCTCTTTGGGAAGACATCCAATTTATCCATTTGGAACGACGGCGAAAGGAAAACCTCCCATACCTCATTTCGTAACTGTGTGCGAAGCCAACCATCAGCACTGTACTTCTTTTAGTGTTAAAGAGTGTGCGACATTTTACTGGTAGATACAATGTCTATACTCGTAGAAGATTTCGTCCAATTTTGGGCACCGTTTTGTTGCATCGTGTTCGGTTCTGGCAAGACGACTTGGGCTTTAAAATTTATCGACCACATAGACTCGCTGGTTAGGCCTAAAATAACCAATATTCGATGGCACTATACCCACTATCAAGACTGGATGAAAACGCGCGCCGATAAAATAGATTTTATAGAAGGACCACTGGATCAAACCAGGTTTACCGATGATGACGGTACTCATACGCTTTGCGTGATGACGACACCATGGAATATGTTAGCGCCAACAATGGCCTGGAAGCGTTGTTTACTAGACTCAGTCATCACACCAAAACCAGCATGTTATATTTAACATAAAACCTGTTCCATCGTGGGAAGAATCACAGGTCTATAACTCTATCTTGCCAGTACTTCGAGATATACCACAACTTGCGAGGCCAAAAACCGATAGGGGTGCTTGCCAGCCAGCTCTACCACAGAAAAAGTAATGCGTTCTTAGACGCTTACGATCACTAAGTAACAAAAAAACCCTACAGTTACCTGCTCGTAGATCAACATCCCCTCACGGATGACGCTTTGAGAATCTGAAGTAATATATATCCGGACGAAGTAACTCTAGTTTATTGTGTCTAGAACCGTCGAATGATCAACATGGAAAATGTACAAAGGCACAGATCTTTACTGACTACAATGTGTAGTTTAAAACCGGCGCAGAGAAAGCGACTGTTACAACTTGCCACTAAATCTCAGATATACTATTAACTGGTTTTAAATTTAGTGTCCGGTAAGATTCCAATCAGTAAGGCTACCAGAAGCAGGCTAAGCAATAATAAACGCGGGCTGCGCAAATTGGCCTGCAAATGCACCACTTTCAAGACTAGAAAGCGCACAGCAGTACAGCTAAGTGGCTCTCCCGCTTTTCTTTTTCCTTTACTCATCCAACCAGCCCTAAAATTATTAGGCGGCCTACTCGACCAGTAATAAATAACTAAGGCTAGCAGGATGATGTTAGTTCCTGAACGCCTGTACAAGCAACAACAACAGGTCAATATTGCCACGGAACCGGCAGGAATCGCTTATTTACCGGAAGGAAGCCTTTATTCCAAGGTCAGAGATTTCGACAAGGAAATTGAACTCATTCTACAGTGCGAATCCCTTCCTCTGGATTACAAGGCTAACTCATTAGGGCAATTGGAACAACAGAGACACACCTACTTGCACCAGTTCAGACAGACTCAAGATCTGCCCACTGCTCCAGCTACATCTCAGCAGCTGTCCCAGCAGCCGGTTTCCTCACCTCAACCAAGCAGCCCGCAGGCCTCCCTGCCAAGCACTAGTTCTATTCAGGTCAAAATGGTGTCCAGCACTCCGACGAAGATACCTTTGCCAGTAACTAAATTTGCTGGCGTTAGGAGGATTACCAGACCTAAAAAGACGAGTCAGAAGGGAGGGTGGCTCAGATTTTAAACCATGCATGCCTATTTGACCAACCTTTACTACAATTTAGAGGAACCGACTGCATTCACCGGCCCTAAAAATCTATACGATAAGGCTAGGAAAGACAGCTATCGAACTTACACTTTGAAAGCTATAAAAAAAATGGTTAAGCAAGCAGAAGTCTTATACGATTCATAGACCTGTAAGACATAAATTCCTTAGAAATAGAATTGTAGTGGGGGTGTGGGCAATCAATTAGTCTGTGACTTGGGGGATTTCAAAGCTCATCAAAAATACAGCTCTAACTTTCGGTATTTACTTACGTGCATAGATTGTTTCAGTAGAAAGGTATTTGTCAAAACTTTTGAAAACCAAATCAGGACCAGAAGTCCTTGCCTCTTTCAAACGCATTTTTAAATGCATGGGTCCTATACTTTCGTTGCATACGGACAAAGGCACAGAAATTAGACAGTCTGCCTCCAAAAGTACCTGAAATCTAAAGGCGTAACTTTTTTCACTACCAAAAACGAAACCATTAAAGGCGCGCAAGTAGAAAGAGTATTGAGAACTATCAAATTAAGGATTTCCAGGCAGATGACGACTAAAGGTACTTTAAACTTCAAGAAAGCGATTTGTAAAGTAGTAGATGGATACAATAATACTAAACATAGAGTCACCGGCGTAACTCCAAACTCTGTCACTTTTAAAAATCAAGCTAGGGTATGGAGAAAATTGTACGGTCCCAATCTACAAGCTTTAGGTCGAAGAAAAATATTTAAAAAACCTAAATATAAGGTCGGTCAGCAGGTCTGCATCTCCGTAGTTCAGGGTCCTTTCGATAAAGGATATAAAGATGGGTGGAGTAGAGAAATGTTCTTTATTTCCGCTCGATACTTGCCTAGAGGTGTTAGCGAAATCACTTATCGCATAAAAGACTATCATGATCAGCCAATTACAAGCTGCATTTACGAATGTTAGTTGCAGAGAGTTTTTCAAAAAGGGAGCACCGGGTACCACAAAATAGAATGCATATTGCGGTCGAAAGGGAAAGATGCCGACTAAAAGTACTTCGTTTTTTTCGAGGGCTATGACTCTTTCCACAACGCTTGCCTAAAAGCTAAAGATTTGAAACAATTATAATGGAGGAAGACAGCTTTTACGTAACTCTCCCCGCCAATGCATTCTTGAATATTTTCAAAAACAATGCCTTCAATGACTACACGACCAAATTAGCTCAGAGAATAAATCTTCCCGGGCTGGGTTGGGAGGTGGGGTTAGCGGAAGTTCAATACGCTAGAAATTGGGCAAATATACCATCGGGTTGCGGGGTAACGTTAAAATGCGGCACTAGAACTTACACCAAATTTCTCAGATACGATTACCAAGAATTCGAAAATGCTGAGCATAACCAACAGGAGATCTATACACTCAGTCAAAAAGCGGCCAGTGTAACTGTAGAAATCAAAGACAAGGACCACGCAGTTTTCGAATTTAACATAACTAAGGTTTTGGATTTTCTAAATCAGTTGATGCAAAAACAACTTTGCCTGCCATCTATCGTTTTCAATTACGATTCGGCAAGTAGACGCATAAAGATCAAACACAAGCTTCCTCTCGGTGCCAAGTTGTGCCTATCTCACAGCCTCGCGATGTTTTTGGGGTGGGGAAGAGAGGACAACCAATTGAGAGAGTGTTACTACGACCACGCGAAGCCAAAACCGATTGAAACCATCGTCGAGCGTTACAACGATAGGGGTTGGTGGTTATCCTATATCACCTTCACGGCGGATGTGAGGGTTGCTTTACCCGCTGGTTATTATCAAATGGGGCACGAAATTGCCGTTTCGTTAAATAAAGCCATGAGCGATAAGATCCACGTTGAACAGTATCCCAGATTTTATTATAAGGAAGCTAGCGATAGGGTTATCATTCACTTCCCTTTTGCCGTGTTGTCGCCCGATAAGGAAACTACGTCTTTAGAAATAATGAGTACAGGTATAAACCAAGCTTTGGCAGACAGAATAAGCTTCGATGCTATCAGATTTTTCGAGAAAACGGCTGCTTCCACGAGAAAGCTTAACTTGAGCAGGGGTCTAAATTCTATTTTTATCTATAGAGATATAGTAACAGAGACGGGGGTAGGTGACGAGTTAGCTCCCTTGCTAAGAGTAGTTCAGGTTGGGTTAGGAGACAGGACCAGCGAAATTTTTACAAAGCCTTATTATCGTACCCTCGCTCGTCGGATTTTGAGACTATCAGAGTGTATTTAATGACCGACTTGGGGAATCCAGTGCCATTCACGAGCGGTGAAGTCAGTATAACGCTTCATTTCAGACGCTGTCAGTCAACCAATCATGAAAATACCGTTCCACGGGCTCGATGCCCGACAATGCGCTCACCATTATTGCGACGGACAAATAGGAGGGGCTGCTTTTTTCACGGGAGGTCGCTTTCAGCAACATGGCGCTGGCTTAGGTCAAATCCTGGGTGGTCTCTTCAACTCTGCGGTACCATTTATTAAAAAAAGGGCTAGTAGGTATAGGAAAATATGCCCTTTGTAGTGGTAGTAAGATGTTAGATGCCGTAGAATCAGGGCAGTCTCTGAAAGAGACAGCTAAACATAGGTGGAGAGCTGCCAAGGACGATACCATTACAAAATTAACGTGGGGGGGGGGGCAGGTTGGTACTGGATTGAAAAAGAAAATAAAGTGCTGCCACCAGCTGCCAGGAAGCAAGAAATGTCACATCACCCGACGTAGAAGCCGCATCACTTACAAGTAAAGAATGCGCCTCAAAAGCAAGTCCGACATATTCAATGACGAAAAATGAAATCAATATAGTCTCGTGCACTACGTCAAATCGGTTCAGTTACCGTCACCATGGCACTGATACAAGATCACAACACGCAGCTCTGCATGAAGAGCGAATTAGAAGTATTTTCTCCTCCAAACGTCCAAGTAGCCATTAATGATGAAAGTTACACTAACGTAGTGCTCTGTATCGGCTCAAACAACATCGGTATCGACAAACCTGAGTGTATTGTAAAACAAATTGATGACATCGTACACTGGATTGCTCAGGCCAAACCATTGGTCAAATTGATTATTGTTGGATTAATTCGAAGACCAGGCAGAAAAAACTACAGTAATGACCGTGATATTTTTACAACAAATGAAAAATTACGGGTATTGTGCGAAAAATCCAATCTCAACTTTGTCGTCATTGATCATGAACTTTTAAAAAATCGCCACCTCTTAAGTCAAGATGGACTCCACCTTACTAAATTGGGAAAGATTCGGCTCCTTAACGAGCTAAAATGCATCCTCGATCACCAGGAGATTAAAACATGTCGGACGGAAAACTGTCAAGATTAAAGGGACCTTGTCAACTCCCAACAATTGCTCCAAGAGTCGGCAGTTGTCCCTCAAACTTAATCCAACCTGACTATCCTGCATTTACTCAGGGTTGTGACGCCAAAAAAACCCTAATGTGTGTGCTGTTAAATTGTCGCAGCATCGTGAAAAATTTGCCGACTTTTCACTGTTTTTTATCAACTCTCAAATTCGACCTTTTTTTTTAACTGAGACGTGGCTTGTTGATTCTGTAACTGACGCTATGATTACAAACAACCACCCATATTCTGTCATTCGTAGAGATCGTGGGTCGAGGGGCGGGGGAGTTGCCTTAGTATTTAAACGTAACATTTCGGTCTTACTCTTTCGTTGTGCTGAAAATGCTGAGGCAATGTCTTTACGTCTTCCCAGGGCAAAATTGAATTTTATCCTTGGTTATTTGCCAGATGGTAATAACGAGGAACAAATCGACTATATGTTGAACTTTTTTAAGACCTGCTCAGATAATATGTACACAAATATTGTGTTGGGCGATTTTAACCAGATAATCATCGATTGGTCCTTGGATGGTGCAACTAGCCGCGTGCATGAAAAGTTCCTTGACGTTGTCTCGGAACTTGGAATGACACAACTTGTTACTTCCCCATCTAGGGGGACTAGTATTCTCGACCTTATCCTGGTTGACGATGTTCGCACCATCTTCGATGTGGAAGTGGGTCCCGAATTGGGCACCAGCGACCACAACATGGTCTTTTTTAAAACTACTAATTTTGAACAGACAACAAGGAGTTGTCCGACTCCTGGAATTGATTTTGTGAAGTTGCGGTCTTGCCTGGCTGAACTTGACTGGGATTCTGTTCTCCTTGGCTGCGACACCGCCGATCAGGCGTGGGCTGCATTTCACAATACAATCGTTGCACTTAAGGAGCGAAGCACTTTCAACCATCAACGGAAAACTAAACGCTGCAATAAACAAAATCGTGAAGTTACCAAACTTAACAAGGTAAAACTCAAACTTTGGCACCAATTGAAATTAAATCCTACCTTGGAATTGAAGCGTTCATACGCCACGTGTAAAAAACAATATGCTGCACTGGTCACGGATGTATGCCGCTCTGCTGAAAAGCGTGTACTGCAGGAAGGTAACCTGAGTGCCTTGTATCGCTTCTACAGGAAAAAAACAAACATAAATCGCACAATTCCACCATTTAATGTTAATGGGGATTTAATTGCCTGCGAGCTGACCAAAGCAAACCTTTTAATGCAGGAATTTTCCAGGAATGGAATTGCTGACAACGGGAACAATATACGAATCCCAGCAACTTTAATTGACTCCCAACATTTTTGTACCGGGGAAGATCTGCACTTCAATGAATTAAACATCGTAGGTGTCTTAAATCACCTCAAACCTAGTCATGCAGTCGGTCCGGATAAGCTATCAGCTTTTTTCTACAAACAAATTGCTGTTCATATTACATATCCTCTCAAAAAAATTTTCTCCTTGTCCTTTTCTACTGGCGTTCTGCCAAAGGACTGGCTTGATGCGGATATTGTCCCTATTTTTAAGAAAGGGAATCCCTCAAACCCATTAAACTACCGACCTATTGCACTAACCACGGTGCCTTGTAAAGTCATGGAGACCATAATTAAATCATACATGTTAACCTTTACAGATCGCTTTAACATCATTCTCGATGACCAGTTTGGTTTCAGGTCAGGCAGATCAACTACCCATCAACTTTTGCTCGCTTTGGACAAGTGGTCAGAGTCCATGGATATTGGTGTTGGAACAGACGTCATTTTTTACGACTTTAAAAAGGCTTTTGAATCTGTGGTGCACACAAAGCTAATCTCCAAACTTTCGGCTATTGGGTTTAGAGATTATATTCTAAACTGGATTTCTGCTTTCCTCGTAAATCGCACCCAACAAGTTAAACTTGGGGGGGTTAGTTCCGCCAAATGCAACATTATTAGTGGAGTACCACAGGGTTCGGTTTTGGGCCCATTGTTGTTCGTCCTGTTTGTGAATGATCTTACTCCAAATTCTTCATCGGTATCCCAAGAGAAGTTTGCGGACGATTTAAAACAACATACACCAATCCTTTCTCCTATTGATAATCTGAACCTTCAGGATGCCGTAACATATGTCTCAAATTGGGCAACTGACTGGCAACTTCCATTATCCGTCGACAAATGCCATCGATTCACTGTGGGCACAAATGGGCCTCAATTTGACTATTATCTGTATGACAAGAAGTTGAATTCTGTTGAACTTGTCAAAGATTTAGGAATCTGGTTCCATTCCTCATTAAAGCCTTCTATCCACTGTGATAAAATTAGTGCCCAAGCCCACCGTCGTGCAGCGATTGCGCGTCGCTGCTTCTCCTCTGGAGATCACTCGATTATGGCCTGGGCATTCAAGGTCTACGTGCGACCACTTGTTGAATACGCAAGCCAGGTATGGTCACCAAACCAGCTTTCGGATATTGACCGAGTGGAATCAGTTCAGCGCCGCTACACTAAGTCTATCCCAGGACTACATAATAAACCATATTGTGAACGGCTTCGGTTGTTGGGTCTGGAAACTCTTGAGTTGCGCCGTTTAAGGGCTGATCTTGCCCTGGTGTACCTCATTTTGAATGATGTGCCAGCGGCTTGTTTACCTTTTTTTGAATTGGTTGGAAACACAAAAACCTGTGGCCACTCTCTTAAACTGAAGCTACCACCTTTCCGTCTTGATTGTAGGAAGTTTTTTTTCTCGGTCCGGGTTGCACCTGTTTGGAATGCACTGACGGAAGACATTGTCTCGGCTAGCTCGGGTTAGACTTTCAAGCGTAAACTTAATGATTTTAATCTGCAACCCTTTTTATCCCGTCCATTTTAATCGGTTTTTTTTTTCATCTGCCCTTGTTACTCTTTTAATGTGTCACAAGTTGTTCCACAACTTTGTTTAAAATGTGGTTGGGTATCAGTGGCAATGAATGTTGCCCTTCCCATCCACCCTGGTTCCTAGAGATGAACAGGAAACTTTATTATTATTATTTATTATTATTACACCGAATACCACCCCTGGCTACCCTGTCGGACAGCTCTCCCATCGAGTTCTCCATAGCAAGAACGGGTGACGCCATGCTGGATTTGAGTCTGACCTTTCTTCACGTCAGATGCAAGATCATGAAAGGCGACGACGACCTGGCCGACGACGATAAAGTAGCCCCCATAAACTTCCTCTTTTATTCCCTCTTCTCCCAGTGTCACATATTCCTCGGTGACATACAGATATCCTCCTCGGACAATTCCTATGCATTCAGAAGTTATCTGGAAACGCTACTCTCCTACAGCACGGACACTAAACTGCATCAACTTACCTCACAATTGTGGGCCAAAGACAAAGTCGGCACCTTCGATAATGTAGATCCAGCAGCTACCACCAACAAGAACGACGGGTTGGCAAGCAGAAAAAGCTGCGTAGCCAACAGCAAGACCCTAGATCAGTGGGGTAGACCGCACAGCGATCTGTTTAACCAAGAAAGACTCTTGCTCAACAACATCAACCTGAGAGTGAAATTTACAAGAAACAAAGACTCGTTTGTTTTGCTGTCTCCCACGGACAATGCCAACTTTCGAACCGTCATCACCCACGTTTAATTCGCAACTAGCTGGAGACCGTGCGATGTATGGCAGGTATGATGTTCGGTGCGTTCCTTTTCCCAGGCACCCCCACCACAACCCGTTAATCCAAGGCGAATTGTCTATTATTGCGCATCACAGGTTATCCCAGGACATCCAGGGCTTACATTGTAGTTTCTTTTCGCCAATTAGCCAATGTGCCCACTCTATGGCTTTGAAGTACCACCCCGTGCTTGTACTCTAACTTTCCATCTCCCCTTAAGTGCTGTCACTGTAACTTTCCAGTAGCAACCACAGATGGCACCGTGTCAGTGTGGCCGTGTCAGTATGGCACCGTGTCAATATGGCTCAGTAGTAGGACCTCGGTCTTTGATTTCAATGGTCGTGGGTTCGAGTCCCCGCTCAGGCAGTCTGACATATAAGTCCAACTCAAGCCCATTGGCTTTCCGTCCAGTTTAACAGATGGCAGCCCGTGCTAAACTTTGTTTGCTGTTTTTCCATATCATCACAGTCTGTCTTTCATTGTTGCAACATATAGTCGAGGCAACAACGTGCCAATTGTTGCTTTATATTTTTAAATAATTCACGAAGCCCGCATATAAGAACTAATTAACTGAACAAAAAACGGCTTCGCCGTTTAGAAAAAAAGCATTAGAGCTCGTATCCCCATACTCACAGCGCTGAAGGTGCACGAATAAAAACGGATTAGAGTTCACTCGAACGCAACGAACTATAATTTGAACTCCAATTCCAGGGAACAAGGAATGGTTTTATCCATTTGTTATGTCAGACGTCTGTTTGTACGTGTTTTAGATTTTCATTGTGTTTCATGTGAGTGTGTATGTTGTATTTTGTGTGCGTATTTTATTTGTGTGAAGTATCCAACCGTTTTCTTTGTTTGATTAGCGATGTACATGAATACGTGTGTATGGAGACTGGCATGTCACAATTCCTGTTCCCTGGAAGTGGAGTTCAAATTATACTTCGTTGCGTTCGAGTAAACTCTAATCCGTTTTTATTCGTGTACCTTCACAGCTGTGAGTATGGGGATACGAGCTCTAATGCTTTTTTTTCTAAACGGCGAAGCCGTTTCTTATTCAGTTCATTTTTTTTACTTTTTTCGCTTCCATTTTATTGTAATTGCTACGGTCTGGTCTGTCATGTGTTGGTATGTCCACTTTACACCCAATTTTGTTTGCGAAAAAAACGAAACATTAGAAATGCGTATTTCTGTTCAGGTACTGCCCAAGCTTTACCCTGTACGTTTGTTTTTTGATGGCAACACACTAGCGTATGTTTAGAGTTAGCATGGGTCAGCTGATGGGTACTTGATTCTGCATCGTTGCAAGTAGATGCAGTATTACTGCAAACAATCGCGGAAACAATTCAACTAGCTTCCGCAAGCCTGCATCGAACAAGTAAATAAATCATTCAGTCATGTCGACCGTCCAATTTTGAGGCCTTAAAGGACTCAAAATTATAGACTTTGCACCATGCAGTTTAAAACTGAAAGATTGAAGCGAAAACCAAGACCATTTCATTTTGGTTCTCGACAACGATTGAATATATTTAACGGAGCCACAGCCCGAAGCTACCACGACAATGTTACTTTCCCCGTGCCCGAGCATCGTTGCATCTTGTTTGAGTAAGGGCCACGTTGGGCACTTCGGGAACGAAGTTGCGGATGGGTTAGCTAGGCAGGGGTTTGCGGAGAGGGGCAATGTTGTTACTTTCCCAGTGACTCCAAGGGACTTGTTGCCAGTGCTGAGGTGGGTATCTGTTAGGGACTGGCAGGAAGAATGGGATGGTAGTAGCGTTGGCCGGCCTCTATATAACATCCACCCAACCGTTGCCTCTCCGTGTGGCTTGGATGCTCTCTCCAGGAGGGACGCGGCGCTAGTGTCCAGGCTCAGGACCGGGCACGCACTGCTGAATGCTCACGAGCATCGGCTGGGCATCAGCGTCTCTCCGATCTGCAGGTGTGGTACGGAGCCTGAAACAGTGGGGGACTTTCTTTTGGTGTGCCATTATTGGGCGGCCTTCCGGGGCCGGATTCTGGGGGACTGGGAGGGTGACTTGAGGGAAATTTTGAGCGTCTCCTCGCAGAACGCCGGGACATTGTCCACTCTGCGGAAAGTAGTGAGATTTTGTGAGCAGACGGGTAGGTTTGGCCGGACTCGGAAGTGACTGGAGAATTCTGGCGAGTACGGGGTAAAATACTGTTATTGTTAATATAGCCAAGCTGTCTGTAACTGTATATAACTGTGTCACTGAATAGGTTAAGTTGTAGGTTAAGATTTTAGCGTCGAGCGTATGACTTGTGATCTGTAGGCTCTTGTAGTAAATTAAAAGTAAAAATAAAAGTAAGCTACAATCCGATCTTGTGCACCTTGCCTATTGTTGACCATTGTTACATGTTGCAGCCAGTGACGGCGTCAGGACTGAATTGTTAGGGGGGGGCCGGCAGATGGCACATCTGGAAACAGAGTGGGCCAAGGATTTTTTTTCAAGGCAACCATATTAGGCACTTTTATTCCGTTTAATTCAACCTGAACGTAACCTAGGATTCAATACAGTACAATTTATTTGTGAAATAAGCCCCATAAACACACGGAAGAAATTAGGCTACACATATATTGCAAAGTTGCTAAAAAAAATTTAAAAAATAAAAGCTCTGATTATTCATTTGATTTCAAGTTTAGCCTGCATGATTTTTTTTTTTATTTCATTTTCTGGTGGTGACCTGAGTGTTGGGGTTTGGGGGGGCCGGCGAGGGGGCCGTAAAATATTTAGGGGGGCCATGGCCCACCCTGGCCCACCCCTGGCGCCGTCACTGGTAGCAGCATTGCATTCTGGGCCCCCACCGCAGCCGCCACCGCCTGTCCAATTTTCTGAAATTCTCGTGCGCAAACGAACTCTAAATTAGTCATTTAATGAAGTCAAGTGCCCAATTTTGAGGCCCTGATGATTCAGAATTAGAGATTCAGCATCATTTTGTTTTACACTGTGAGCGAATTTCAATTTGGTTCTCAACAACTATTCAATTTTCCGCTAGCTGGCAATTTTACTTTCACAACTGCCTTATGCCTACTGCTGCTTATGTCGGTAGTCCTTACGTCCTTACTGTGTTAATAGGTTAATTACTTGCTAATCAAATTATTACAAACACCAGTAGTTCTTTTCAGCAGTACATTTCCGAGAACCACAAGAATGAGCCCGTTTTCTCAAAAATAGGAGGATTTTTTCCAGTAGTTGCCCCCTATATTTCATTATTTATTTATAGTTTCACCCTTTCTTCTGTTTTGTTCGTGGTCGCAGGCAAGGGCGTGTGCGCATTAGGGTATTTGAGGCACACCCACCCAACCACATCTTTTTGCCTGTTTTGTCCCCTTTTGCCATTTTTTGGCCTTTTTAGGTAGGTAAAATAATGAAGAAAACCCATTAAAACAATGGCAAAAACCAGTTTCAAGAGTGACTTTTCGAGGATCGTAGTAATAATTCGAGGGTTGGAAAAATAGTGCCTGTCCTTTTTTTTTCTCGTTCTGCCTTATTTACCCCTTGTTTACTGTTGGCGCCCAGTGTGCATACACTTTGAGCATAGGGGAGTACAACAACGCCCTCCATTCCCCACCCACCCCCTCCCAACAATTTGTGGCCCTGTTTTTCAGGAATGTTTACTGCCCTAAGAACCAAATCGTACTAACGTGCAGAAATACGTTAAAAATTACGATTACGTTTTGTGTGATATTATCTCTAACTAATCTTAGTCTATGCGGATGGAATAATTATTTTATTAATCTTCACAATGCAACTATCCTGATCAGTTGTTTGCACAACGCAGCGGTGGCGGTATTCGGTTTAATTAATTAGTTTTGCGTTTTACTTTCGCTATTTGCTAGTGACATCTGGCAAATAGAGTACACGGTGTTGCGACATCGTGCCGACGCGTTGCTGAAACGAGCTTCCATTCTTATAAGCGCTAGCTCTGTTGCTAGCTCTGTCTTTGTGTCGAGTTTAATCTGTGGCTGGGCCATGCCAATTTATACCTATAGTGAGTGAGAATTCTCTGTTTGCTTAATTTTGACTTTGCTTTAAAGTAGGAATATAAACGTTATACAAATTCGCCACCACTACGTTTTGTGAGTGTAAACTAAATGGTCTTAGTCTGGGACAGACACTTGGTGGAAACCATTTCGCCTCAGAAACACAGAAAACAATTTTTATCAGGCATGTTAGCAGTTAAATTTACCTGATGGCAAAATATTCCATATAACTCACTGTCAATAGTAACTCGACAGGTGCTGAATTCGTAAATAACGTGTGACGGCGATAAAATTCCTGCACTTGTTTTAATGAAATCGAGAACGACGAACACCAGAGGTAAATAGACCTGTTCCTCACTACCTGAATTGCAGTTAGGCAAATCGTGAGTGTAAACCGAATGATCTTCGTTTGGCACAGCCACTTGGTGAAGCCATTTTGCTTCAGAAACTCAGAAATCAACTTTTACCGAATGGGTTAACAGATAAAATTTGCCCAATGATAAAATACCTTATAACTCACTGTTAGTAGCAACTCAACAGATGTTGAATTCGTAAATAACGCGTGACGGCGATAAAATTTCTGCACTTGTTTTAATGAAATCGAGAACGACGAACTACAGTATAGAAAAGGTAACCAGAACTGTTCCTCACTGCCTGAAGTGCAATTAGGTAAATCGTGACTGTCGGAAAGATGGAGAGCGTTTCAAATGTGTGGCAGATTATATCAAGCGAAGGAATTTGGTTGAAGAAGAATACGACCTGGGAAGATGTGGAAGCCATGCCTTATTCCGCCAAACCAAGAGATTTATATTTAGTAATACCGGTGATCATTATCCTGTTTATCCTTCGTTTTGTACTAAACAGGTAAGTTAATTTCTTATTTGGTAGTGGCCTCTACTCGAAACTGTGAAGAAAAAACGCAGTTATCC
>JAHWFP010203653.1:0-29183 GCA_023313725.1 Lithobius niger
TGGAGTTTAACGTCATCAGCAAATTTTCGCAATTTTACACCAGCAGAAGTTGGCGATAGATCATTTAAGAAAATAGTGAATAACAATGGACCTAAAACTGACCCCTGTGGAACACCACTTTTAACCACAGCGTCATCTGACACCGATTCCCCGACTACGACACGCTGGCTACGGCCCACAAGGAAATCAGTAATCCAAGCCAGTAGTTGCCCTCTGATGCCAATGTTTTTTAGTTTAAATAGTAATTTGTGGTGGACAACGGAGTCAAATGCTTTCGCAAAGCACTTAAAACTACGTCAACTGGGTAACCCTCATCTAAACAACTAGTCCAGTCGTTTAGGACGTCCAGTAGCTGTAGCGTTGTTGAGCGTCCAGGCAAAAAACCAAATTGATCATACGAGATTATATCTTGTTCGTTTAGGAAATTTAGCATTTCATTTTTAATAATTCTTTCCATAATTTTACAGGGTACACAAGTAAGAGATATTGGTCTGTAGTTATGTGGATCGGATGCATTACCTTTTTTGAAGATTGGAATTACACGTGCCTTTTTCCAGCATTTAGGGATTTTGCCCGACTGCATTGAGCATTTAAATATTATCACCAATGGAGAGATAATCTCATTCCGCATTTCTTTGTAAAAATATGCGGATAGTCCATCAGGACCAATAGCATGGCTAGTTTTTGTATCATTAATTGCTTTGAGGACTTTCTCGCTTGAGAAAGACACATTATCTAAGGTTTGTGTGAACGCATGCATTAGGTTCCTCTGATTATCGGGGATGGCTCCATTATCGGAGATGAAGTTTTTGGAAAATATATTGTTTAAGGCATTTGCCTTTGCCTCGTCTGATGATACCACCTGTCCTTTTAGCTTTAAGGGTGGGATACTTCGCTTAATTCCAGTTTTATTTTTTTACCAACCTGTAAAGTGCACCAAGATTACCTTCCTTTATAACTTTACTTTCAGCTTGGATGGACAATCGCTTTACACAATCTGCATAGTTCCTGCTAGCTTGCTTATACAATGATTTGGTATCATCACAGCGATTTCTTTTATAATGGCGCCAAAGTCTCTTTTTACGCGAGCTTAATTTCCTGGCTTCACGAGGGATGCGTTTTTTATGCCGAAAAGAGTTGACTTGCAGTGTACTATGTTGATCCAAGGTGTCATTTATAGTAGCGATAAAAATATTCCACATTACATCTACATCGGTAGCATCAACCATCCTAAGATTCCAATCGATCTCATGAAGAGAATTTTTTATGCCCTCCAAGTCAATTTTTTTAATTTTTAAGTTTGACACAGTAGGGTCAATTGAATGGATGGTGTGGATGCAAAAGGACAGCATAGAATGGTCACTAGTACCGAGTCCATGTAAGACAGCAATGTCCGTAATAGTGCGTTCGTTGTCAACCAAGATAAGGTCGAGTATATTATTGCCCCGTGTTGGCTCGATGACTAACTGCTCCAAACCCAAGTCTGAGAAACAGTTAAATATTGTAGTGTCTGTTTTTCCTGTTGCTCCTGAATGTAGCCAGTCAATTGTTGGCTGGTTGAAATCCCCAACAATAACGTTGGTACGGTCAGATCTAAATTCTGAGTTAATGTATTCACACATTAATGTGACGGTATTGAAGTCATCCCCAGTAGGGATGTACCCAATAGTTATCGAAACCTTTTCATTGAATAGGTCCAAAGTCATTGCTTCAACTGTAGTACATACGTTTGTTACATGGTACAAGAGTCCTTTTTTTGCTGCAAATAAAATGCCACCAGCACGAGTCAAACGGTCTCTCCTTTCGATGTTGTACGATATATTGCCAGTCAGCATCGCGTCCGTTATCGTATTATTTAACCAAGTTTCCACAACAAAGATAAGGTCATATAAATCGCTTAACAATAACATATTGAATTCAACAAGTTTGTTCACAAGACTTCGTGCATTTAGAAACAGACAATTTGGGTGAGCTTTATGGTTAGTGTGTGTAAGGTTAGCAGTAGACAGTTGCATATTAGAGTTCAGTTCAAATTAACAGACCGATCTGAAGTATCTGTGGTAGACGGAAGGGACAAGGATCCAAGAGGGAGGAAAAAACCTGGGCCTACATTTAGACCATTATCCACCTGTAGTTTCCCAGAATGGCCTTAGTCATCACGTTAGTTAAACGTTTTTTTCCAATAGCAGAAAAATGTACTCCGTCTCCTGCCAAGAGGTACCTGGAATTTATAATAGCATCCCACATGGAGATGTGTGTTACATTCTCGAGTTTGCAAATGTTTATAATGTGACCGTTGCAGCGGACCAAATAGTTTTTGAGGTCGAACCAAATAGCTTCTGGGACCCACTGGGGTAGCAGGCCAACGATGGAGAGTTTGATTTCAGGGTGGTACTCTTTTATTAGTCTCATTAGCTGTGACAGCCTTTCAGAAATACTACTGGGAGAGTCGTAGCCAATATTGTTAGTGCCCAGACACAGAACAGCATGAGTGGCCTCGGCATGGGACTTCATGATCTCGGGAATAAATTTTATAACATGCTCAATGCGTGCTCCGGGAAAACACCAAGTTCTGGAATTAAGTTTCGAGGGAAGTTTGATATGTCTGACCTGAGAGTCTCCAATAATTAGAGTGCTAGGGTTAGAGGGGACTTCAGGGGTAACTGCATCGAAATTCGTTATTAATCCTAAGTTGTCACACTGCCGATTCTGAATGGGGGGGTTCAAATGTTCAGCAGCTGGAGCCGGTTTTAAGGGATTACAGGGGGTGTTTCTTTGGGTCAATGTAGGTTTAACAACAGCAGAGTGTAAGCCACGGACAGATGACTCACAAAGTGTATCTACATGTGCGGATACAACCTGTATATTACCTTCACTTTGGGTATTTAGAACCGTGCTAACAACAATTTTGCTTTGGCCATCAATTTCCTGCATTGGAAAAGGTACATGCAGGGCTGAGCGTTGAGCAGGATCTGTTCCTGCATACACATCATTTTGCTCATCGAATCAAGTAATGTCACTGATTGTTTCAGGATTATACTTTCTAGTTTGGTTTCAATTGTTTGTAGTCCAGTAGACATTAGCTCGCCAAGGGAATCCAGAAAATATAACATTTTGTCGCAGAAGCCAGTCGACACCTCTTTTGCGGAGTTTGTCTTTGTATTTTCATTTGAATGGTGTAGCACACAATGTTCGGAAGCCTTAAGTATCTGGTCACGTAAGTGATCCTTAAGATCAGCGAATGAGTTCGAGACAGTACAAGTTAGATTGCTCATTTCGAGATTAAGTTGGCTTATATCCAAGGATTTAACTTTGGTTACTGAGTTTAAACATTCACCATTACCAGGTGCACTGTCACTAGCAACAGAGGGATGACACTGCGAGTCTACCACTGCTGGAGCATCATGAACCACAGGATGCATGCTTAAAACAGATGGGCCATTTAAGCTATTACCACAGTCGCCTACCACATCTTTCTCACCACAATGTATTTGCATGTGTCTGGTTAGGATTCTTTTCAGTTTGAAGGTCATGTCACAGTCTTCACATTTAAATGGTTTTACACTACTGTGCATGAGCTTGTGCTGTTTTGGGCTAGAGATCTCAGCAAAGTCCTTCCCACAAACATCACATTTGGGCAGCTCAGTGGCTCTGTGAGCATGCATGTGTCTAGTTGAGCATGCATGTGTCTACGTGCAAACCTGTACCAGGTATAGTGACTAACAATTTGTGTACGCTTAAGTTCTAATTTTTGTTTTTTAAAAATAAATAAGAACTAGAGAGAAGTGCAATAATGTATTGGCTTACCTCGAGAGCTGTGAAGAAGGACTGGAGTGGCCTTTTGATACTTTGTTTGTGACAAATTTTGAGGGGTTTTATACCTGGTCAAAATAGGCTAATTGTGGTCCTTCTATCCAAGGTTGAGACGACTTTCTACGCTTTTGACGTCACAGATAGGGATAGTTATCCTTGACTTTTAACTAACTGGTAATTTTTCTCGCTTGTGACGTAGGTAGGAGGCAGGATTAGCCTCGAGAATTAACCACAATTGGTTGTTCTCGTTTCTTCTACGACATGCGTCCTTCGTTGAATTGGGAAAGTCAAGTTGTAGCGGTGCTCACAGGTCCTTGAGGTGCCTACTGTTCTGCACCGACATCTGGTGTGGTCTCAGGATATTTAGAAGTACTTCGGATGGCCGTTTTTACTTCTGCGGAGTATAAACTAGCACAGCAGTCACTACTGCACAGTTAGGAACAGAGCGTCTATGTCCTATCTAAATTTAGTACTATCTAATCGTTTTGGTTCACTGCCACCAGGTTGGTGGTTTAATTGCTAACCTTAGGCTTTACATAAAAATGGTTTTTAGTTAGATAAAACACTAGCAAATTAAATCTCTCTAGACGCAAACTGAGTTTAAAACTACTCTTGGTTTTCATAAACAGGGGAAAGAAACACTTCATATGGCAACTAGTCTTTACAAAATAGCTTTCAGTGAGGCTAAATACCTCTTAAACAACACTAAGCTGGTTGGCTTTATGCCTGCAAAAGAAATAAACGTAATTACAATTTTTGTACAAAGTATTGAAAATGGCGATTAAAGATTTGCGTGCAGCACCGGTCATTTTGGTGAGTTTTTCAAAACGGTGTAGAGAATTATTGGAGAGGAAATTTAAAGTTCTGTTTTCGCAGAAGTCTTGTGAAAGTTCAGGTCTATTAAGGGCCGCAAATTTAAAATGTTTTGGTCCATTTTTCAGGGAGATGTGGGTTTTTGAAGACAGAGGTCTTTACAGGCCTAATGAGCGCTAGTGAAAAAAAACAAATGTTCGTTGCGAAAACGATAAACCTTCAGGTTTTTGATCTTTTGAGCAGAGGTCTCTTCTCAAATCTGTGGCATCTAGTTTATTATCGAAATCGGTCAGCTTTGCCTCTCATTTGCGTGCTGACTGCTGACTAGGCAAGATGGTGATACCGACGCACCCAGTACTATGCAGACTCGCTTTCACGGCGTTTCTGCTTCGTTGTATGGTAAGTGAATATTAAAATAATTTGTTCCTTTCGTTGAAGTCTTATAATATTCTTTATTATTTTTGTGTTTATTAGCATGGGCATGAATGCGTCGTCCCTGACGAGGGACTCGTAATGCCCCTAACTTTATGGGACGTGGTTGAGGTAAAACTTTTGAATTTTCAGTTTTAATTTTATTTTCTGCTTTTTTTAAAAATTTTTCGTTGGTGGTGTATCTTTAATTCTTATTTCAGGCTTCGTTAGCGGGGCACGTTGTGTTTGCCATTAGGCACACCATCGTCTGCACAACAGTAGTTTTTCGATTATTTTATTTTTCGTTTTGTTCACATTATTTTCTTTTTTTTTGTTTTAGTTTTCAGTTAATGTTTTATTTCTTTGTTCTCTGTGACTGATAGTGTAACGTGACTTTGCCCATGGGATTGCATGTGGTGGGGGATGTTGTGGAAGCAGTGTCGGCCCCTGCAGTGTGGCGAGTGCATTATGTGTCGCACTTAAAGGTAAGTGGCTTTTTTTTTTGTTTTGACTGGGGCCTCGTTTCAATAACTGATGACGAAGTCACTTCGCAAAGTCCATTTGGACAGTTTTAGTTCACACAATTTGTGATTGGTAGGGTTGGTTAAAGCAATCTAAAACAATGAGACGAACATTTGGTACAGATTAAAAATTAGTCGTTCAGTCTCTCATCATGGTGGGATTTGTTCTTCACGTGTGTATCTATTTTCTTTCTGTTATGTTTGTTATTAATTCACTTGTTTTCTTTGTTTTCTTTTCAGAAACTTTGATAATAAACTAAGAAGTCGAAGAAAACTTTTTTTGGAAATTTTTGGTTTTTGATTTAAATTTGAAACAAAAAATGAAAGCGAACTGTAGCGAGACGAAGAATGTGTCTGAATTTACATTGAAGTGTTGTTTGTTTGTTTTTTCTTACTTCGGCATCGATGAACAAAAATCATGACTACTATTAGTACGAAATTCGTTTTGGTCCATTGATGCGGATTTAAGATAAGCACACAACAGTGAAATGGAAAAGAGGCGTATTTTTGGCTTGACACAGCGCTAAAAACAAGGGACTTTAATTGTCCCACAGTTCCCACAAACCCATCATACAGACATGCACATATACATGCTGTAATTTTAACTTTTCAAAATTTATACTTTTTCAAAATTTTGAATATGGTCTGGAAGGGTTTCTAGTACCCATTACGGTTACTAGGTTCGTTCCTTCTTCCACACAAACACATCGCCGCGCGAAAACAATACAAATATGTAGCTTTTGTGGAGTATAAGATTTCACTGTTAGGCGTTTTTAATAAAATTACCACAAACCCAGCTCGATTTTTTTAAGTGGGGGGGGGGACTTAGAAAATTCATGGATGCAAATTTAACTATTGTACTTCAGCTTTACTTGAGCGAACGGCCTAGTTTTTTACACGAACATATTGTGTAGACGTATTAGAACATGACTCAAGGGTAACTAGGTGATCGTGAACTTTTTTTTTTTTTTGCATACATAAACATGTTTCCTTCGGCTGTCCAGTTATGCTGAACTAAATGACTGCTTTCGTTTTTACGACTTTTTATGTTTCAGTTGGACAACGTTTAAAGAAAATGTTATCCATAGCAATTGGTCAACCTTTAAAGGGAAGTTACACGTAGAAATAGTATTATTATTGAGCACTGAAAGAACGTTGTGGTGTTTTGGTGAGATCTGATATTTTCGTTTTGGTGTAGTGGACATCATACTAATTCTTCCAAAGGTCTCAGCCACTTCAAGTACTTTCTTAGGTTTTCAATATGTAAGAGGGGTAAAGAAGGGTAAAAGGAGTAAGGAGGGTAAATGAGGGTAAAGAGGGTATAAAGGCATAAAAATGTGACGTCATTTCCGGTCCAAAAGGCATCATTTCCGGTTTTTGACGTCATTTCCAGTGTCGTAGTATGTACACTTTCTTAGGCCGGAAATTACGACAAAAACCGGAAATGACGCCAAAAATCAAGAAAAAACGTCACTTCCGGTAATGACGTCATAATCCAAGATGGCGGACTGATGGTACTACGTACGTTTTTACTACTACTGCCATTCCAATGGTCATCAAGTTAGTTCCTACACAGTCATTTTATAATCTTGATGACTATCCAATTGAAAACCAATTCAGTCAGTATAGTTCTATAGAAATAAAATTAATGTAATTTACTAATTTGATGGCAAGAATTCGTTGCCGGGAATTGTCTTATAGCCCGTTCTGAGAGGATTAACCCAATGGTGCCTGACCTCCTTTTCCCTCAAAAGGTGCAAGCACCCTGAGCACTTTCTCTACCCACCAAACAAACTCTGCACTAACTTCTTTAAAAATTGCTCAAAAATCATACATTGCATTTGTGAAGATTTTAAAAATATCACTAGAAAGACAACATCTTCAGCTATATCAGTACGTTGGTTTCAAAACTGTATCTTTATTGTAAGATAGAAAAAAAAATTAAGAAAACCGACCTACTGAAAACAAAATTGCAGTTGAGAGAAAAACTTTCTCATTCAACATCAATTTTGACCAATTTTCAATGCAGAAAGGGTATTATTTTTTACCACCAAGTTAATCAGTGAACCTTTAGACACATTTCCATCCAAACCCCAAAGCAATACATGCACAACTTTGGCCACAAATAAATAAAGAGTGCTTAGTGTACACAACTTTAATGAAACTAAGACCACCATCTTGGATGCTTCACTGCAAACACCAACTGCTCTTGCTGACTGACTCCCTGCACAGGTAGGCCTATACTTTGCATTATTTCTTTATTTCTGAATATTACAGCAGCAGCAGTAATCATGTTATTAAAGTATTGTAGCCTAGTATACACTTTTTTTTATATGACAGGCAACAACTATAGGCCTATAATTTGCATGCCTTGGGAAGTAGTCTCTACCAAAGGCTTTTCAGGGTTAGTAATTGAGGGAAAAAAATAAATTCACATTCCCACAATATGTGCAGTTCCAGTGACTATTTGGCAAAAAGACGATAATTATTAGTAATAATAAAGGAAAATAAGGTTAATTATGTAAGCTTCTTGCTAAAATAACATTTGGTATGTAAGTTAGTACAGGTTTTTGTTTTTTTTTTGTATTTTAGGCTGTCATTTTTGTTTTGTAGCTAAATGTAGGTCTATGTGATAAAATTGTAAAACTTGCATACAAAAGTATGAATACATGAACTACAAAAAAAAACCTGAAACAATTTTGCAAAATAAAAAAAATAAGCCAATTTTTTGGCCTGTAGGCCCAGAGAATTTTTTTCTAACCTGAAATAAAATTGCACTAACAGGTTTCCAACTGTGCCACTAATTAAAATGTAGTTTTAAATAGTAAGCCCATCATGAAGTGTTCACTGAGGAATGAAATTTATTAACCAAAATAAAAAAAATGAAAAATAAATAAAAAATGTGTCCTACCGTCCCCCAATGGGATCCCAGCCATTGGTCCTTAGAAGAGGCAACCAGATTTTGTGGTTTGACCACAGCATACAATAAGTAAATTTAGCTACCCACTTTTTTGTAACATTTACTTACCCTAGGCTACAATTTTTGAAATAGGCTATGAAAATGATTTTCATCCCCCTTTTTTCAAATATAAAGGCCTATTTATGTTGATGGACCTGTTTTATGTGGTTTATTTGATGTTGGTTTACCCTTTAGTTTAGGCCTGAATTATTTGTATTTTCAATTTCAGTGTATTTTGTCTAATTAAATTTAACTTGAAAAAAATTCGTGAAAAGGAATAAAAATAAGATACTAAAAAAAAAGTCATAGTTTTGGTCATCCACTACGTGATTCTCCATGTTAGATTGTAAACATTAATGAAAATAAGCTCATCTCTAAAAAATTACCGAAAATCGCGGAATATTGGCGATGTCCACGCAATTAGGCTTAAACGAATAGGCCTAATTCTGCCAGCGTCGTACTGTTGCGTAGCGTTATAAACATCACCCGTTCCCAATCCGAAAAGTCGGATTTGTTTATAAATTAGTACTGTAATGGAACAAATAGTTAGTTTTGTAGTCGGTGGGTGTTAATCTAAGCAAATAATTGCGAAATTATAACTAGATAGTCGACAACATTGCCGTAATAACGCAGCCGTAAAAAAAAAAAATTCCGGAATCGCCGATCGCACATTACCGCTAGACTATAGTAATAATCTAATAGTAATAAGAAAATAAACAATAGTATTTAGCAAATAAACTACAGTAATTAGCAAATAAACTACAGTAATTAGCAAATAAACTACAGTAATTAGATATAGGAAAATCGCCACGAAAATACATTTGTTCGACATTACGGGAATACCAACAGCGAAAAAAAAAAAACACTCCGGCAACTGAATTGATCGCCGATCAACAGTTTTATTACCGCTAAAATATACGAATATGAAACATTCAAATTCATAGCAAATAATTCTATAATTCTAATTATACCAAAAAAGTTATTTGTTTACATTACGGCAATGTTGGGATAATAACGCAAAAGTAACAAAAAACAACTCCGGCAACTGAATTGATCGACGATCACCAGTTTACTATCGAAAAAATGTACCAATATGAAGCATTCTAATTCATTTCGACTATAGTATAATTAAATTTTAACACCATTCCTAATAAAAATATTGAATTTGCCGCCACGATGGCAAAACACAGCTGTGGTCACATGGCCGACTGGTTGTTGACAGCTGTCAATCCGAAGTTTATCACGGCCATCCTCATAGATCGGCTCGCTACCGCTGCTGCCCCTGATTTTGGTATCCATTTAGGGCGCGCTGAAGCGATTTGTGAAAAAAAACGTGCACCATTTACTTTAAAAATCGATATCTCACGAACTAATGCACGGAATTTCAAATTTGACGCCATGTTGGAATCGGTAAAAGTGTGGCTTGCTGACGGTGACGTCATCAGGTCGCTAGCGTGCTGCCAACATTCAGGGGCAGCATCGGAAAACGACCTACGGATTTTTCCGTAGGTCGGCTGGAGCGCGCGTTCGTGCTCCTACGGATTTATCAGTAGCTCGGCACCATTGGGTTAAATGGTAAAGGCGCTCCGAACAGGGTGGACAATTCCAAAGTGAAGTGAAGAGTATCTGAGTTAAATGAATCCGCAGTCATAGGTGGATTGACCATACTTCGCTTCGCATCTGAATTAGCAACATTCCTTTACCAGGTGGCAATCACGTTTAGTTTACTGTTTACTCAAATGCATCTCGCATAAAAACAGAAAGTATGCACTAATTTTCAAGGGGAGTTTATACCAGCACCTATTGTTTAGAATTACAAAAAAATTAAACTATTTATGGGCTGGTGGCGCCATGGCGTGAGTGTCGGTCCAAGCACGAATCCGTTAATTAATCGACAATGGCATGTTCTGGTGAGCGGTTGAGAAACTAAGAACTAACCCCTTTATGCCGTGCTTTCCCTCTTGCACTCTGAACAGAATCTAGCAAACTAATCCGGATTCGACTTGCATTTTTCTCAATTCAATATTCGATTCCGTATTAAAATCCTGCGCTCTGAACGTGGTATTATGTGTAAATTAGTTCCATGTAAGGTTTGTTTAATTCCAAATCCCCAAACGAACTGTGCCCATCATTGCATAATCAGATGCCCATAATTAACAAGAAACTTTACCTCAATGGCAATTCTAGGTACTTTTTGGCCTCGTCAGATGTCATTACACTGGCTGACCCTGTCTCTTCAAGATTCCTTATAAGATCTGTATTATTAAATAGAAAATATTAATACAGCTAGAAAAAAAAGTGATGAGTAACAGCAGACCCATAATTGAAACTGCATACAAACCTTCTGAATTAACGAAGTACGGTGAAGTAAATGAATTCCAGTGTTTCTTGGTCTTCAGGCAAGGTGAATTGAAGTCTTGACTAATTACATGCAAGTGAACATGACTAAAATAGACAAAATAATAAATACGAGTATTTCACAATTCTAAATGACCTTTTTCAAAGCAAATAGTTTTCACAGTTCATACATGTGCATTGGATACAAAAATATTATTTTTCAATAACAGGTCAAAACTTTGTATTATCAGCCCTAAGTTTATCAAGTTACGCAGCAAGAAACAAATCATGGGCGCTAAATGCGTAAATGATAAGCTTGTTGAATTTGGTTAAACAGCCTTTCATTTCTGCGTTCACGGAAGAGCAATATCTAAATAATGGGCGAACTTCACCCATCACAAGAAGGCCAGGAATGATTCCGTTATTGGAATCAGCCGGCAAAACTTTCTATGAAAGGAATATTATTCTTAATGCTAAACATAAACCAAAAATTATTTTTTCTTATCTTAATAGGGATAAGAAAACACAGCCTGCCACCTGTCTTAGGTTCTCATGGCGTTATCATGGCGTTCTCCGCTTATCAGCACTTGTCAGGTTGCCTGACAATCCAAAACAATCCAATCCAGCATTGTCAGGTTGCCTGACAATCCAAAACAATGCTTTAGGTCACTTGCACCTTGGGGTTAACTGGTTGTTAGAAAACAAACGTTTTGTTTAATCGAGAGCCGTTGGATTGGACTTGGCCGATCGCCGTTCATGCGGGAAGAGTCCACCTAAATGTTACGTGTGCAGTGCTGTTTTACTATGTATAGGACAAGTTTTAATGAACGAGTTCAATTCTATTCTAGTGACAACAGTTGAAGCATAGTTGAAGTAGCACACTTTTTCGTTTTGAACTAAAATCATTCTTCAAAACTAAAGCCGTTGTGGAGCGAAGCCGTTTAAATGCGTTATTTGTGCAGCGGTATTCCTTGACTATTTTTGCATCACTTGTTTGATTTAGCATCTGCATCACTCAACCTACAACATGCATAGTACAGAGAAAATCGGCTTGACTGTGGTTATTCAAGTGATGCTGCGCCTTTGTGCGTTTGGTCATTTGAATGGTCTTAAATGTGTACGACAGGAGTTTTGCGTTACCGTTTTTTGTGTGTTGATCACCAGATTCGTTGTCTTGTGTTCACAGTGGAGAGGAACCAGTTAAATGTTCAGAGTATGGGTACTTCCTTCTATGATCGGTAAACTGAATCCTGCACTTGTTCGTGCATGTGGCAAATATAATTGTTTTGTGATTATTATGGCAAAGAAGACTACTTTATACTCGCTACCCAATACTTTCTCACACGAGGCGGAAAAAAGCAGCTCGACTGTGGCCAATGTGCTGCTGCTTTCTTGTGTGCTAGTCTATCGAATCGTCTTACTACTGTGTTTTTATACTAGTTAAATGTTCGATTGTGGGAAGTTCTTTTGCCTTTCAACACTCTGTCCAGCACTTTGTGCAATCAGATCGCCTGGTTTGGGATTACTGTTGTGCTTACGACTAAATCTTCACTCTCACTGCAGCACTTGTTTGTGTAAGGTGGGGATAAATAGTTCGACTGTGATTAATGCGTTGCTGCGTTCTTGTCTGCTAGTCATTGGATTCATATTAATTTGAGTCTGAAGTGGAGAAATACCCGTTTGATTACTTGTGTTGTGTTTATTGATGTGGTAGATTTGGTTTAATTACTCACGTTCTGCGACCGAAATCCTCTTACCATTTAAAAGTTTAAAAGAACGAAAATGGAATCCTCAACTCCATGTTTTCCAACTCGCAGGAAGTCGCTTAGGTCAGTAAGGAAGCCTGCTTCATTTTCATGCTGTCTAAGATCACGATCTGTGGCTAAGAGAGCCAATAATAATATCTCAATGCCTACTGAAATCTTACAATCTAACAGCTTAAGCGAAACTACAGTTTGCTACTCCCCTGATAATTTGGTCACCGCTAACTCTGCTTCTAAACCAGATGTCACCGATCTACTTCGTTCTGTTGACCTCTCTCAGGTATCTGATGATTTATCCTTTTCCACTTGTCAGTCCCCATCAATTCAAAAGGTTGGATTTTCTCCGGGGGTTAGTGAAAATGACAAACCCAAATCACTACCAACCTTTCTTGAAAACTTTCTTGAAAACTCTCGGAAAGAACTTAACGTTGGTGTAAGCACTTTAAAAGCACAGGTGAGCCTTATTAATGAAAGCATTAAACATGTGACTTATGAACTTCCAGCTGTTGCACACTGAACGTTCTAGTGGTAATACTGTATTGGCAGGCAAAATTGACCATTTGACTGATGTGCTGGACCACTTTCTTAGCTCAATTCAGCAACTGCTTAAAGTGAGCTTTTCTAATCTTGAACTTAAAATTGAAAATGCCCTCCTGAGCCAGTCGTCTATGATTGGCACATTTTTTGAGAAGGTCAACCATGACATCACCGAAACGGGCATTACCCGTTTTTCACCAACCGGGCAGTCCATACCTACTGACCCCCATGCCACCACATCTATGTCAGTGAATACTGTGGTGTCAATTACTAAAGCGAACAAAGAGCAAGTGGTTTCTGCCCATATTGACAAGTTACCTAGCCGAGCTTCTAACGTTGACATGTTACCTAAGTCATCCGTGACTGTGAACTCCCACCCTGGGCGGTCGTTACACAAAAGAAACAGATCTTCTAATGGTAATTTGCCTTACCCTAAGAGGGTACCAAGATCATCACCTGCTGAAATTGAAAGGCTAAATCAGTTCAACCCTGCAGTCAACAGTGGCAGTACTCGGCATGCTTCAGTTGCACAACCATGTAACAATTCACTAGGACAGCTTTCCTCTCCAAACCCTACACAAAAAGTAAGGAAAAAAATTAAAATTCCTCATTATTGGTGATTCGCAGGTCAGGAAAGTTAAACTACCATGGAATATTGGCAACTCAAAGACTTGGTGCTTTCCTGGTGCCCGTCTTGAGCATCTATGTGACTGTGTTCCCAACGTTTTAAATCCTTCAGAAGATATTACCAATGTAGTGCTCTGTGCCGGGACCAACAATGTAGGTTTAGACTCTCCGGCAGTCATTGCCCAAAAACTACTTGAGTTGATTGACATAATCAAATCCTTTTACCCACAGTGCGCATCACTGTTATCAGTATCTTCCCGCAAAGGCAGCATTTCCGTGTACATCACTGGCCTTCCCTACAACAGTATATTATTCAGTGCAATGGCCATATTATGGCATGCTGTAAAGAAGCAGGAGTTGATTTAATCTCCTTATGGGATTTAATTTCACGTAGACATGGCATCCTTGCATCTGATGGTATCCACTATCTCCCCTAGGCAAAAAACTGCTTGTTGATGCCATTACACAAAGTACGCTACTCGAGCGGAAACCATTTAACTTCTTCTCTTTTGAGGGAAACTAACCTTGTTTAATAGACTAATCGTTAGTCGTATGACGGAACATATTCCCAGATTTCTTCCCGCAAAATTACATCTCAAAACGCATACTAACGACGATGTTTACAACAATGTTTAAGAAAGTGTCTTACGAGTGATACCAACGACGCTCATAGTCAATGCAACAAACTCCACATTAACGATGAACTCGATTTTATTTTTTCAGACCCCGACGTATGCCCATTGGCATACGATTTTAAAATGTTGTTCTACAATACCACTGCTGTTCCTGAAGGTTCTTCTATTGTTGGTAACTTTATCGATAGGTCTGTTTCTTTTGTTCATCTAAATGTCAGGGACTTTTCTACTCAGAACAATTCGATAAATTTGAACACATTATTAATGCCACTAATGCTGAATTCGATGTCGTATGCGTCACAGAAACGTGGTTCAATGATCAAAATCATGGTGTTTGTAACCTAGATGGCAACACTTTTATAGCAGAAAACAGAATTCTAAAAAAGGGTGGAGGTATTGGAATGCTAATTAAGAGCTGCTGCAGCTTCCACGTTAGACATGACTTAAAGTTTTCTATTGATGAATTGGATGGCCAGGGTATGTTTTTAGAAATTACTTTTGGGCCCCATGTGTATGTTGTTGGAGTAGTCTATATGCCTCCAGCTGGCAACATGCGTAATTTCAGCAATGCTTTTAGTTTTACTATAAACAAAATTTGTGCCGAGAAAAAAAGAGGTTATATTTTAGGAGACTATAATGTTGACTTAAATAAGTATTTGTCTGATTATGCTATTTCATCTATTGTGAATGATTGGCTTTCTGTAGGATTTGTTCCAATTATCACAAAACCAACTAGAATTACAGACTCCTCTGCTACGAGAATTGACAATATTTGGACGAATCATTTAAGCAAGGGAACTCATACTGGCATTATCATCTCTGATTTCACCGATCATTTACCAATCTACGTGTTCTTAGAATCTAATAAGCTTAGTAAAATACATCCTTGCTATAAGATTAGGCGACGTTACTCTGAAAAAGGCTATAATAATTTGGTCGAGGGCTTAAAGAATGAAATGTGGAACGAGTTAAATCTTAAAGATGACTTAGACCTATTGTACGAAAATTTCTTAGCCAAATTCACACATCATTTGGATATTGCATTTCCCATAATTGAGCCCAACTTTAAAAATGAAACTACCATCAAACGAGTTAAAAGGACTCAAGAATGGGTTTCTCCAGAACTGCAAAAACAAATCAAAATGAAAAATAAGTTGTACAGGAATTACATTAGGAAACCAGATGCTAATAATAAAGAGAAATACAAATCTGCATACAAAAAAGTTCACATCCTTATTAAGGAAGCAAAAAATAATTTTTATGGCAACCTTTTTAAAAACAATAAAAATAATAGCAAGGAATTATGGAAAGATTTGAAAAAACTTACAGGAACCTATAAACCCCAAAACATGACTCTTCCACATGCTAGCCAGAATTCCAATGAGGCTCCTGGGTTGGCTGCAGAATTAAATTTGCACTTTGTCTCAATTGGACCCAAGTTGGCTGCTAATTTGCCTACCGTGCCTAATGTGGGAATTACGGGAGCCAAGTTTAACGATTCACTTTTCTTGTGGCCTACTGACGCATGTGAGACCGAGAGCATTATTAAGGCATTCCCAGACAAAAAATCAAGTGGTTTTGATGACATTAGCATGTTACTGGTCAAACGGTGTTATAGGTATTTGTCACCACCTCTTGCACAGCTCATAAACAAATCCCTTACGACAGGTTGTGTTCCGAACCAGCTCAAAAAAGCAAAGGTTATTCCTCTCTACAAATCTGGTAATGTTAATGATTTTTGTAACTATAGGCCCATTTCTTTGTTGCCTGTTTTTTCAAAAGTATTTGAAAAAGTTGTATATAAGCGTTTACATTTCTTTCTGGAAAAACACCATCTGTTGAGTGACAATCAATTTGGTTTTCGCAGGGGTAGATCTACAGTTCAAGCACTACACACTGTCGTTAATAAGGTTATCGAAAACATTGAACTAGGTAACTTTACCGTGTCTGTTTTTTTGGACTTATCCAAAGCCTTTCACAGTAGACCACGATTTACTTTTAAAGAAGCTTTCCTCAATTGGTATCAGAGGTGTTACTTACAATTGGTTTAAAAGCTCTCTAGTGGGTAGAACACAGTTTACTGATCTAAATGGAGTTCAGTCTCCACTGCTGGGAATTACTTGTGGAGTGCCACAAGGGTCCATCTTAGGCCCAATACTTTTCTTGGTGTACATTAATGATATTTTTTCTTGTAGCAAACAGTCGTTCGTAGTTGGCTTTGCAGATGATACCACGTTAGAATATTCCGGAAAAGATTTGAATGTCCTTATCAGCCACGTTAACTTTGATCTTAAAAGATTTACCCACTTCTTTGATTCTAACAAATTGTCATTAAATGCAAAGAAAACTAAATACATGATAATGGGTTCGAGTCAAAAAATTGCGCAAATTGATCAAAATGAGTCACACGTCATCAAAATCTCGGACGTCGTACTCGAAAGAGTGAGAAATGTTCGCGTTTTAGGAATTGTCCTTGATGATATCCTTTCATGGACACCACAGATTAGCTATGTGTGCAGTCAAGTTGCCAGGGGATCTGCTATCCTGTCTAGAGTGAAAGGATTTGTTCCATCTAAATTATTAAGAATTCTATACTTTGCATTTGTCTATCCCTTAATTTTATACAGGATTACTGTTTGGGGTGCAGTTTCTAACTACAAGCTACAACGTATTCTTGTACTTCAAAAAAGAGCAGTAAGAAGTATTGCTAAGGCAACTTATGACACCCACTCTTTGCCTCTGTTTAGGAAGTTTGAAATTATCAAGGTTGCTCAAATTTATCAATACAATGTTTGTCTTTATATGCACAGCCTTGTTTACGCTGCCAGCGAAACTTGGACTTGCTTCAACAGACTTATCCGTGTGAAAACCTTCCATGATTGTCACGACTACAACACCCGTAATGGTGATAAGCTCGTTTTGCCCAGGTGTAGAACTGACCATGCAAATCGCAATCTCACCTACTCGACTGTAAAAAACTGGAACTGCCTCCCTCTAAGTATCAAGCAGGTGAAAAATACCAAAAGATTTGCGTTTACTTTAAAACAGTTTTTTATACATCTTAATGAATAGTTGTATCTTCATGCTGGTCTCTTCTTAATATATATTCATTCTTAAATTTGCTAATTGGGCGTTTCTTTCTGAATTGGAGGTTGTCCTATTTACTCATAGACAAATATTTGTGTGTTCATATATTTATATTGTTTTAATTTGTTTTGTTTCACCACGTTAAGCATTTACTTGTTGCTAATACTGTATTTAGGATCCCATTGCTTTTTTGTATTTTGTTACCATATTATGCTTTGACGTTTTGTATGTATAATGGGTTCTTCCCTATAAAACAGGTTCGCAAGAATCTCGGGAAGTTTTCCCTTATGTTTTCATTTAAAAAAATAAAATTCAAATTAGGTGTGACGATGGCAGTACCATTTCTGATGACGGTGCTATTGCTGAAAAACTCAACAATTACTTTGCCACTTCCTTCCTTTCGTCAAGACCCCACGCTTGTATTCAGCCTACAGTTGGCACTTTTCACTTCTCTAAACAAGACGTTGCTGATTCTTTCCGTAAAATTAAGGAAGATATCTCGCCTGGGCCTGACGAGCTTCCTGCACTTTTTCTTATGAACTGTGCTGACTCCTTAGCTGAACCTTTTTTCCAGATCTTCTCTACTTCTATTAACGCGTGCTGTTTTCCTTCTGAGTGGAAGATGGCTACCATTACCCCAATATCGAAAGAAGGTTCTCAACATACTGTCAATAATTACCGCCCAATAAACCTTCTTCCTATTGCCTCTAAAATCCTGGAGGGTTTTGTCCACAGGACTATGACTGATGAATGTTTTGAGCTTCAAATTCTTCATTCTTCTTAACATGGCTTTATTTCTGGGCGCTCATGCCTCCCTAATTTACTTTGTACCTACGATCAAGTCTCTAGTCTTGTCGTTAGGGGTATCCCCGCAACATTATTTTCTTAGATTTCAGCAAATCCTTTGTCTCTTATCGATCACAGCATCCTCATCAGTAAGCTGCTGGCCTTTGGGTTTAGGAACTCAACTGTTTCCTGGATCCAGTCATACTTATCTTCAAGGAAACAACGTGTACAACTAAGAGGAGCTTTTCCACCTTGGCTCTCTGTCACCTCTGGAGTTCCACAGGGGTCGGTTCTCGGACCACTTATCTTTAATATTTTCATGTCTGACCTGTCTGCCAAACTGCAAGTTTGGAACATCAGTTATGCAGACGACTTCAAACAGCTTGGATATGCCAATGATCACTTTCTTCAACTCAGTCACAACTTTGTGTGTAACTGGGTTAAACTTAACCAACTTTCTTTTTAAATCCTGGGAAGTGCAAAGTTCTACACTTTGGCTATAACTACAGCCGCAACAAATATTATCTCTCTGGCAAGCAGCTAGAGCAAGTTACTTATCACCGAGATCTTGGCGTTATCGTTGACGATAAACTTAAATTTGATAAACATATTGATAATATCACTCGCAAAGCTTTCCGCAAAGCTCACATCATCTTAAAAAAATTCTCCTACCTTGCTTCCCACCTCTTTGCCATGCATTTTAAAACTTTCATATGCCCTATCCTTGACTACTGTTCATCGGTTTGTCGCCCTTGTTATTCCTCTCACCTTAACAAACTTGAAAAGTGCCAGCGTACACTCACCAAATGGTGTCCAGCTGTCTGTAAACTTACTTACTTCGATCGTCTTCAGCGCCTCCATCTGCCTTCCATACAAGAAAGTTTTCATGGGAAGACACTATTCTTACCTACCAGCTTCTTCATGGTCTTCTCAATATTGATTATTCGAATTTTTTTCTTCTTAGATCTTATAGTACTTGAGGACATCATTTTAAATTGAGGGAAAAATTATTCCGGCTCAATATGAGACAATGCTTTTTCTGTGAGCGGGTGGTCAACCCATGAAATTCTCTGCCAGTTTCTGTTGTTTCAGCACCCAACCTGTCTTGCTTTAGGCCAGTCTTGATGCGTGGAGGGGCTAAACCGTCCGAGTTCTTTTCTGGTGGGTGGGTGTCTTTGAGCTTTGCTCAACGCCATCTTCTTTATCTTACCTTATCTTTATAGACCACCACGGCGTTAATGAACATGCAGCACAAGTCAGACGTTGCATTTGGTGGAGCTTCATTACTCATATTTTCTCCCTCTACTCCCCCCACCTCTCCCCTCAAGTCCATCCTAACTTCTAAAGGTCACCCGTCCAAGGAATTTCTCATGGCTGCGGGGTATTAAGTGACAGAATAGTTATCAATCACGGCAGGTTTGCGATACTAGCCAAAAACCGGTAAACGGCGTAGACAGTGATAATATTCAGACATATTAAATTATTTGAAAAACACTTATATCACCTCCAAGAATGTTTCAACAACAGTTCACTTAAATTTTCGAGGAAGAAAACACCGTTCCTCTTCTTCAGAAGACCACACCACAGCAGAGAACATTAGTTCGATGTACGCTTACTCCATGTTTCACCTTAAATCTTAAGGTGCAACATGGAGTAAGCGTACATCGAACGAACATTCTCTGCTGTGGTGTGGTCTTCTGAAGAAGAGGAACGGGGTTTTCTTCCTCGAACATTTAAGTGGAACTGTTGTTGAAACATTCTTGGAGGTGATGTAAGTTTTTTCAAATCATTTAATACTAGCCAAGTTCACTCAAGAGTTTTATCTTGTACAGGACAATTAATTGTGACGATGAGAGAAAAACGAGTTTTCTGGAGAAAACGGTGGATCATTTTTCCAGCTAAACCATTAGGTGTCATCATAGTTCTAACTGCCGCGATGATTTAGTTCATTAGCCTCACGACAGTAAAGTACACTGTGTTTTGCGTTTTGTTATAGCCGATTAAACTAAAAACTAAACAAATGCTTATCACCTTTCTTAACAGTCATTCAGTTACCGTTTACGAGAACATTATAAAAACCGTTTACACGTTTAATGAAAAAAACCGTTAATTGCGACCACTAATGTACGCACAAATATTTGTCTACAACACCAGTCAGAAGTGACATCGCCAAATGGGCATTAAAGATGGTTTACGTGATCATGACAAGCAACGGTTTTTTGAATATGAATAATGGTGTTTTTTGGTAATTATGTTTTTAAGACAGATGTTAGTTTGTTGCCCGCCAAGGTTCAATGATAACACAGCAAGTGACACAGCTTAGTGTTTTATTGTTTAAAAAACAATGTGAATAATGTTAATTTTTGCCTAATTACTAGTTACTAGCTACTACTACTGCTAGTTTCACGACAATAAATTCTTCCGTGCAGTGCATAAAGTAGAAATTTTACAGATAACTGTAGTTTAACCGTGTAAGTGCCTTTTGCTGGTTTGGGCCTCACAGCTACCAATCAACCTCAACACTATTTTAAGAGCAGAGTTACAGTATTTGGCTTTTGCTTTTCAATATTACAACAATGAACAGTATTTCTCATTCGTAGCATCCTTCCTCAACTGTGTTACTATTTGGGATCCTTCCCTGCCCTGCGGCGCTTCGTAACCTGTTGTTTTGCGTCATTTTTCAGTTTCGAAATGCATGCAAATTTGCGTCACTTCCGCCCCTACTTATCCTCCGTTCTGCCCTGTCTACTAACCTCCACTCTTTTCTTGCCGCTGGCGTGAACGGTTGTGTGATCGGCGACGTCGTTGTTACTGAGAAGCAATGGCGAACAATGACAACTTCAGGTGGTACGACATAATGGACGACTACAAGCAAGGATGGATGCTGCGTTTCGTGGACGGTTTCGTAAAAGGCGGGAAAGCGACGCCCGTTGGGAAGTGAATGGCCGCCGACAAGACGAGCGAGTGTAAAGAAGCTAGCCTTCACCAACAGATTTGAGAGGAGACCTCTGCTCAAAATATCAAAAACCTGAGGGTTTATCGTTTTCGCAACGAACTATTTTTCTCACTAGCGCCCAATAGGCCTATAACGGCCTCCGTCTTCAAAACACCATATCTCCGTGAAAAATGGACCAAAACGTTTGAAATTTGCGGCCCTTAATAGACCTACACTTTCCCAAGACTACTGCGAAAACAGAACTTTAAATTTCATCTTTAATAGTTCTCTACATCATTTTGAAAAAGTCACCAAAATGACCGGCGCCGCACGCAAAACTTCAATCGCCATTTTCAACACCTTGTACAAAAAAATTCTAATTACTTTATTTCTTTTGCAGGCATAAAGCCAACCAGCTTAGTGTTGTTTTAGGAGGTATTTAACCTCACATACATGTATTTGAAAGCCCAACACTTGATGTTTTTATTCTAGCAATGGCCAAGTTATTTATGAAAACTTCGACTGTAATTTTTATTATTAGCGGCTGCAATAATATTTCACCAATGTTCATGCGTTCTAGCATTCAGGGAATAAGCTGGTATATTTAACCTTTTATTTTATTTAATTGGGCAACAGTTTAGCAAAAACTAGGTCTCTAAACACTACTGAACTCTGCAACACTTTCCTTCGAATTTTTGCGGACATTTTTTTCAAAAGTGTTTATCTTGTATTTTTTTTCAGAGCTTCGACCGTTGTAACGTTCCTACTATTAAGCTTCACGTTTGTAAAAAGATTTGAGCTAAACACTTCGTCCCCCCCCCCTTTCCTTCAATAGTTGCCATACATAATATCGTAGTTTTTATTTATAGGCCTATTCACGTTGTTATGAGTTTCAAACTCACTTGCACTTTCAAAACATGGCCTCTAACGCTCCTAAGTCGGCAATTCCCTTTGTCAATGCAGTGTCCCCAATTCCCTTCCAATCAAAACACTGCATTCAATTCCCCCTCCACTCAGAGCGCTCAGCTACTCTGCCCGTCCGCGCCGTCATGCCCACTTCCGGTAGTGACAGCCCGGCCGGTTTTGGTCAAGTCTCTCCTCCTCAAGGCGGGCGGCCGCCCCCCCGGTCGCTCTCCTACAGGCTCACGCTTACCTCCTCCCTTGCTGCCAGGCAGCTGCCATATACGACCTGCAAGGATGCATCCACAGCACAGCTCAATTTCCAAGTCAGACGTTACTACGGCGGTCGGAGCAGTCCCCAGTCCGAGTGTTGCCATGCCGGGCAAGGTAGTAGTTTAGGTAACTAGTTTTAGCTTTATTTTATTTTTTCGAACTTTATTCTAAATTTTAACTTAAAGATTTAAACTTAACTTCTGACTTTGGATTCGCGATTATGGGTAGTTAAAACCATCGGCATTTTCTGGTCTCCCCTCCCATAACTTAAGGGTTTAAGGTCCCCTTTCTAAAAACCGGCTTTCTTTCTGTTTGTTTTACAAAATGTAATCAAAAACCTTTTTGAGATCACCAAGGTCCTGTAGCATAATTACAGAAGCACAGACTTCGATGGTAGGGCCCTGATTATTGCTAGCTTGACTCAATGTGAATAAGTAGATTTGATCTTGTGCAAGATGCCTTGAAACATATTCTTAAACTAAGACTAAGATTGAAATTGTAAGGTACTTTTTCTAACATAGAGGTGTTTAGGTAACACCAAAGAACATTTTCTATTCGAAATAGTAAGTGTGAATTTTACTTTGAAATTCGTTGCCAATAATTGATTCATGTAAATTAATTTTTTTGTGCTTTCACTGAAAGCTATTTTGGAAAGACTAGTTGCCATGTAATGTATTTCATTTCCCCTGTTTATTAAAACCAAGAGTAGTTTTAAACTCAGTTTGCTTCTAGAGAGATTTAATTTGCTAGTGTTTTAACTAAAAACAACTTATTTTTATTTAAAGCCAAAGGTTAGCAGTTAAACCACCCACCTGGTGGCAGTGAACCAAAACGATTAGATAGTCCTAAACTTTAGATAGGACATAGACACTCTATTCCTAACCGTGCAGTAGTGACTGCTGTGCTAGTTTATACTCCGCTAAAGTAAAAACGGCCACCCGAAGTACTTCTAAATATCCTGAGACCACACCAGATGTCGGTGCAGAACAGTAGGCACCTCAAGGACCTGAGGACTGCTACAAAACTGGTGGCAGTGGTGGGATCACAAGGTGCTGTGCCACTCCAAACACACCTCACCCCTGTCATACTACTATGCCAGTTTTTCTAGAGAAGAAGATGTCAGCAGTACAATCAAAAACTGCAAACCCGAGATGTCTGTAACACGCTAAAAAGTTACAAGAAGTAGATGTCCGCGTTAAGTAAACAAAACGCCCATCAGTAACCCGTATCCAGCTGGAGCCGGGAAGCGGCAACCTTCACTTCACAAGCCATGAAACGTCAGGCAAGCCCTCAGAAGGCAGATGATTCCTGCAAACCCCGGAGAAGGCGGCCGGTAACCGGACACGTTCCTCCTAAGGACCACAACTAGACCATACATTTTGGATATCAGTGCAAGTGTTCAAATTTCAACTGGAAGTGTGACCACTACAGTGTTGAGACGATCCACCTACGGTGGGAGACAGATAGACTGACCGCACAGCGATTGTGCATAGAAATCAGGTTAGTACATATGGGCATGCTCCGGTTGCCAAGCCGAGTGTTTGTTTCATGCATTTTATGTATTTAATTATCCACCTGAGTGCTTAGGTAGTATAAGAGTGTATTTTTTATGTCCCTGACTGGATTCGGTTGTTACAGAAGTGTTTAAATACTCGCTCTGTTCAACTATCATGAGATTTATTTTGCGGCTGCAATTTAAACAGTAAGATTTAAAACTAGCGTTTTTTTTCTGAAATTGAGTTAAAATCTAAACTTTCACCATGGAAGAATTAGAAGAAATTATTGATCATATTCAGTACAAAGACCTCAAAAAGGCTTGTTTGAATTAAGGTTTAACTGTTTGTGAAACCCGACACGAATCCGTAGAGGTTATAAAGATAGCCTACAACGATCAAAAAATTACTTTGAACGATCTCACTAATGAATTACTTGGTGCAATTGAAAAAAAGAGATTCTGCCGCTTTGGCTAAGAAAGAAATCGCTCTCAAAGAGAACGAACAATTTTTAAAGGCTGAACAGTTGAAACTTGATGCTTTAAAATTAGCGGACGCCGATAAAGCGCGTGCCCATGATTTAATGATAAGAGCAACAAACGCCCAAACTAGCGACGCCGCTAGGGCACAAGAAATTCGTAGACTTGACCGTGAGTTGAAGCTAGCCAACAAACAAATTGAGCTAGCTAGGTTAAGAGCAATTAACGGCAATAGTGATCCAAATCCAGTTCAGGTTTTGCCTAGTGTAAATTCCGGTCCTAGACCCGGAAAAATTTCCGATGCTATACAGTTGTTAAATAACTGGGGTCCGAAATCGGAAATTAACTCTTACTTAAAAAATGTTTCAACGTACATTAGAAACTCAAAGAATTCCTAAGTCGGAATGGGTGGTAGGACTCGAACCCCTGTTCGGTAAAATTTTGGTAAAGGTATGCGACCAAATGGACGCAGTAGCAATTCACGACTATGACCAAGTTAAAATTAAATTACTTGAAAGGTTTGTGCAGACAAAAGAGTCAGTTCAATCGTCATTTCGTAGTGTAGAGAAACAACCAGACCAACCTTTTCAAGAACACGCGTTTGAGCTTCAAACTTTGTTCGCACAGTAGGTGTCATTAGCAGGTGTTAATGGTGATTATGGTAAACTGAAAAATTTGATGTTGTTAGAACAATTCTGTAAGTCTTGTCCTGCTGGCCTCCGGAAATGGTTACCGGACCAAAGTAAACTGGGACGTTAGCCGAGGCAGCTAAGTTGTGCGACGAGTATACTACTCGCAACCAGCAAATCTCTGCAGATCTTGCTAACAAAAGTGGCAAAGTGCAAGCTAGCACTCATTCAAGTAGTCAAGCTTCTAAAGCTTCTTCCAACCCTAGAAATGGTAAACCAAACCATAACTCCTTAGCTAACCCGGTTGGGACTAAGAATAATAACAGCGACAGCGTAACTAGCACAGATGCTAATGTTGATAGTAGCGACAATGTAAATACTAACAATAGCAGCAGACCTAATGTTAGAACATGTTTTGAATGCGGTTTGGCCTCGTACCTCCGCAATCGTTGCCCCGAACTTCGGCATCCGCAAATGCATGCTTTATCGTCGGTAAAAATGCCACTGAAATTTTAAAGACTAGTACTTTAAACTGTACCATCGGTAAGCGTAGCACTAAACTCTTATGCGATACCGCTAGCACAAACAATCTCGTCAGCGCTAAACTCGCCAAAAATTGGCAGCGTTTAAAACAGGTAATTAGATGCAAGACTGTTTTTAGCGATCAAGAAGTTAAAATGCAGCAGGTAAATTTAAGTTTAAAATTAACCAGTGATGAAGTGTTAAAAACCAGAGCTTGTGTTTCGTTAGCGACTAGTTCCCCTTTTGCTATAGTATTAGGCATAAATGGGATAACTCAGTTAAATAATTTATGCAAAACAGGAAAGTGTAACCCTACCGAAATTGTTGCCAGATTATCGTGTAAAAACCCCGCTGTAATTTCCAGCAAGCCTCGTAATTTGAAACCTAAGTTGTTTACCACTCGCTCATGCGTGAAGGAGCCAGTCCACCGGGACTCAATTAGCAGTCCAGTGACAAACGTGGCACGCGCCGATCCCCTCGTAAAGCAGATAAGATCGCACGAGCCAAGCATGAATGAGCGTGGTGAACGCAGAAGGATTCTTGCTACGCCAGTAGTAAAACCTGTGCCCCCTAACTTTTCAGAGTGGCTAGACTTAAGAAATAAACCTCTTAAGACTAAACTAAAACGAAGTTTTTCAACCAGTGATGTTAAACAGAGTTTAGATGTGTCCGTTCAACCGGAAGTGAACGAATACAGTTTCCCCAGTTGGATTGTGGCACGAAGCCAATCTACCCCTAACCTGAAGTTTGAAACTTGCAAATCTGTCCAACCAGACGTCGGCAGTAAACTTGCTTCCCTTAAGTGTTTTAATTTCTACCCAGAATTTAGTAGAATCAGTTTGCCTGTGTTTAATTAAAATTAAATCAGTATGCCAGTTGTCTACAAACCAAGTTTTTTTTTGATCCCTTTTAAATTAGGACACGATGTTTTACTGTTGAAATCTATTGTAGTGGGGGTAGAAATGTTGAGCATTAGAGCTCCCAAACTAAATAGGTGTTACAGGAAAAACGAAGGTTAAAAATCTAACCTAACCATAGTAAATAATGTCTTTATCAGTATGGGAGTAAGTAAAACCTTTAAGTAGGACTCCAAACGTGATAACTAAAACTAGTGTAGTTTTTTTTCCCGTAATTGCAAATCTTGTGTAAACCACCAAGACTAACCTAAGTAACGTGAAATTTTTCTCCAAGTTGAGTTCTTTTAAACTTGAAAACCTAACCAAATAGTTTTTCCTCATAAGGTTAAACTGTAGTGAGCGATGGGCCGTTACAAACATGGCTCCATCTAGGAACACCTAACCTAAACATAAAAATTGTGTTTATTGCTTTACTGTCATAAATCTTCAAGACTGCTTCGTTGTACAAACCTGGAAAGTCCAATACTAATGCGGATACCATGAGTGGGTTTTTTGTTTGGCCTAGAATGTGTTTTCTCAAAGTAAAAGTTAAACCAGTGGTGGATCCAAAAAATTTGCTTTGCACCTTTTTTGTGTAAATTTTCTTTAATTGTTAAAAGGTACGTTGTCACGACAACCTCACTCAAAGATACTGTCAGCTTTTCCCAATTCGGAGCTTTTCCCAATTGAGCTTTTCCCAATTCGGACCTCTACACCTAAATTTTAAGTGCCAGTGTGATTCTCCCTGTCATTATCAACGCCTTCCTTTGTGGAAGGATTTTAACAGAGATTATACGACACGTAAGTAATATTCATTAGGAATATCTACGGGAGTTTAGCGGTTCCTGGCTATCTCCTCTTTAAGTTTTCACGAAACATTTTTCTTTAAATAATTTGTCTGTCTCACCTCTGAGGGCAAAAGGTAAACTCTGATTAAAAGGTTGTTGCGTTATTATCCATAAAACCTCCCAGCGTTGTATTTTGTATTTTTAAGTTATGGGACCTACCTCAAAACCCTTCTGTGTTTAAATTTTCATGTAAACAAGTTGTTTGGTAACCTCAAACCATTCTAGTGGTAATCTGTTAACTTTAAATAGAGCTTATGGTTGCGCATGCGCTTACAGTACCCTCTATTCCGATCCTTAACGCAAGCTAGGTCCTGAGGAGTGCGCCCAGGGGTATTTTTTCGAGGTTTTCCCAGATAAAATAAATAACTTTCTGTGCACGGCTGACTGGTTAGAGCATTAAATGTTGTGACTGTATCATTTAACAGTTAACGATTGGAAAACCCCTAACTTTGTAACTTATGGTCAAAAACCAAAAATAGTGTCCTTTTATAACTTGTAACTATGATTTACTCAAGTTAACTTGACCGCAAAAACGTCAGTCCCCAAAAAAATAAAATGGTAATTTTAATTTTGTGCAAAAAGTGTACCTTTAACTTTGTTCTGATCCCGGGATAGGAATAAGTAACCCAAACCCTTTAACTTCGCCTTTGTATTTAGGGAAGATGACAAGCTAAATAGGAGTCGTATTTCTCGATTTAGTTTGCTGATTGCTCAAATTTAGGTAATTTTTGCAACTTTAGATTACAGTGGCTTGGCAGCTGAGTGTTTTGCATACATGTGTGCACTAACTTTCTGTTTTAGGCTTTCATTTTGGGTTCAAAAAGAACCCTAAATGAAATCTCCCGCCGGGGGGCCTGTAAAAAAGCTAGTCTTCACCAACAGATTTAAAAATCTGAGGGTTTATCGTTTTCGCAACAACTATTTTTCTCACTAGCACCCAATAGGCCTATAACGGCCTCCGTCTTCAAAACACCATATCTCCGTGAAAAATGTACCAAATCGTTTGAAATTTGCGGCCCTTAATAGACCTACACTTTCCCAAGACTTCTGCGAAAACCGAACTTTAAATTTCATCTTCAATAGTTCTCTACATCATTTTGAAAAAGTCACCAAAATTACCGGCACCGCACGCAAATCTTCAATCGCCATTTTCAATACTTTGTACAAAAATTGTAATTACGTTTATTTCTTTTGCAGGCATAAAGCCAACCAGCTTAGTGTTGTTTTAGAAGGTATTTAACCTCACATACATGTATTTGAAAACCCAACATTTGATGTTTTTATTCTAGCAATGGCCAAGTTATTTATGAAAACTTCGACTGTAATTTTTATTATTAGCGGCTGCACTAATATTTAACCAATGCTCATGCGTTCTAGCATTCAGGGAATAAGCTAGTATATTTAACCTTTTATTTAATTTAATTGGGCAACAGTTTAGCAAAAACTAGATCTCTAAACACTACTGAACTCGGCAACACTTTCCTTCGAATTTTACCGGACATTTTTTTCAAAAGTGTTTATCTTGTATTTTCTTTCAGAGCTTCGACCGTTGTAACGTTCCTACTATTAAATTTCACGTTTGTAAAAAGGTTTGAGCTAAACACTTCGTCCCCCCCCCCTTTCCTTCAATAGTTGCGATACATAATATCGTAGTTTTTATTTATAGGCCTATTCACGTTGTTATGAGTTTCAAACTCACTTGCACTTTCAAAACATGGCCTCTAACGCTCCCAAGTCGGCAATTCCCTTTGTCAATGCAGTCTCACCAATTCCCTTCCAATCAAAACACTGCATTCAATTCCCCCTCCACTCAGAGCGCTCAGCTACCCTGCCCGTCCGCGCCGTCATGCCTACTTCCGGTAGTGACAGCCCGGCCGGTTTTGGTCAAGTCTCTCCTCCTCAAGGCGTCCCTCTACCCC